>BFEA01000776.1:465982-477738 GCA_003427395.1 Chara braunii
GGTTGGGGTTGCGCTGCCCCATGACGCTTCCAGAATCCCCAACCCCCCTCCCCAACGGCCGCCACGCGGCCGCGCGGACGTGTCCGCGGGGTCGGCAGCCTGGCCGCGGGACCGCGCTTGGCCGCCGCCGAGGGGGATTCACTGGGGCATGGCGGTCTGGACGCTACGTAAACGCCCAGATCAAGAGGCCAACTACTACAAAATAAATACTTCTTTGCTTCGAAAAAAATCCTTCCTAGAAATACCTACGACAGGCCTGGGATTTTTGGAAATCTTATCGCCCACAACAAGAATCGCAAGTTAGTTTGTTCAACAAAGGTATTTTCTTCATGGCAAAAAAGAGCAACGAATTCTCAAAGCAACTAGTTGCTCAGAGATACCAACAAGAGATTACAATTATGCACAACTTAGTAGAGGCAGAACAAGAACAAATGTCGCAAGAGCAGGAACAGCGGACCGCTGAACTGTAGGACCGTATCCAAGGTTTGAAAAACCAACTTTTTGAACATGCAAGATATCGATGGCAAGGAGCTCAGACAAAGGCAAGGCTTTCCAGATTCTCTACTGAGGGGATGATGAATTCTCATTTCCTTAGCACAGCTAAAACACGCACCTCGAGGACAACAATTGAAGGACTCTACCTACCCTAAGTTGAGGATGCAGACCCGACCATAACCACAGCCCGCTGTACTAAAATAAAATATGACTTCTATAAAAATCTATTCTCTTCACACATAAACAAATCAGATGCCCTACGCCACGAGCAACTAACAAGAGAATTCTTGGAACTCATGAACAAGGCCTTAATATCCGATCAACGCGACGTTATAAAACCCCTCTCTCCAAAAGCGAGATATGGACTGTCGTTCTCCAAATGAAGGAGGAAAAAGCACCAGGGATAGACGACTTCCTAAAGGAATTTTGGGAAACCATATGGGACTTCATGAGCCAAGATGTAATGGACTTCTATGACGAGGTTTGGCTCACTAGGGGAATGGGGGAATGGGTGGGGCAAGGGATCCTAACCCTCCTGTACAAAAAGGGGGACAAGATGGACATTAGAAACTACAGGCCAATCACATTGCTTACAGTCGTGTATAAAAAACATGTTGTCTAAAGCCCTTGCGAACAAGATGATTC
Source organism: Chara braunii (assembly GCA_003427395.1). Classification (NCBI taxonomy): domain Eukaryota; kingdom Viridiplantae; phylum Streptophyta; class Charophyceae; order Charales; family Characeae; genus Chara; species Chara braunii. The sequence continues at coordinate 467,123 of BFEA01000776.1, forward strand.
CAGCTTTGGAAGACATCATCCACGCTGCTCAAACGGGATTCATGAAGAATAGGAATATACAAGAAAATATCCTGCTAATCCATGAGATCCTTCAACTTACGAGACATTCGCGTCAGAATGCGGCCCTAGTCTTTATCGACTTTGAAAAGGTTTATGATCATGTGGACTGGTTGTTCTTGGACAAGTGTCTAGAAAAAATCAATTTTGGATCGAACTTTCGACGATGTATACAAATACTGCACCAAAACGCCACTACGCGTGTCCAAGTTAATGGGAACCTTGGATCCCCCATACAGCTACAGCGCTCGGTGCGACAGGGGGACCCAATCGCTCCCTTCCTTTTTTTGATCATTTTGGAAGCTTTAGCCGCTAACCTTCCGGCAAATAAAAATATCACAAAAATTAGAGTTACACACATCCTGGAGGATGCGATCCCGGTGTGCTCCCTGTTCGCAGATGACCTGACAATTATGGCGGAAGCCACACATCATAACATGAAGGAAATCCATCAGATGATGAAAAGGTTTGCGAAGGTATCCGACATGAGAGTGATTTGGGGGACTAAGTCACAGAGCTGGTGGATTCACTACCAAGGGGGGCGTCCGCCAGAATTACCACGCAATGCATGGAAGCCACTAGACACCACAATGAGGATCCTGGGAGTATCTATGACCACGGAGGGGTGACCACCAATAAACGACGAATGGATAGGCACCCCAGCCCAATATAAATTAAATAATTGGAAGAATAAACGCACTTCCCTCTTTGGATGTGCCTTGGTGCTAAACAATGTGATCTTCGCAACACTATGGTACAGATCCCTCCTGTGGCCCCTTAACAAACCGACTTTATGAAGCCTTAAGGGAAAAACAATGGCTTTCTTATGGAGGGGAGATGGAGAGTTGAGCAACGCAATAAGTTGTGTGACCTGGAACTCAGTCATACAACCGAAAACAAAGGGAGGTCTCGGGATAATTGACCCCTTCACACAAGTACACGCGTTGCAGATCAATGGATCCAAAAGCTCATTTTCACCCCCCAGAACCTATGGTGTGTCTGAGTTTTGGAACATCTGGCTCGCTTGGCCCCTGCAACCCCCCGTACGGTCGACCCGCTGACCTGGTTGGAGGATCGTTTCTTGGAAATCCCACGAAAACTCCGACGCGGCAGGGTGGGTTCGGAAGGAGGAGACCAGGGGGTGGATAGTTTTTTGTCATCCCTGTTGCAAACCTGACGAAAGTTGCCGCTCCTGAATAAGGTCCGCCCCGACCGATGGGAAAAAATCTATCGCCAACACCTGTTTGGGAATAGATGGTTAACAAACACGAGGGGTTGTGTCATGACGAGCTCATCCTTGCCTTGGAAAAGTTGGGTAAAGAATGAAATACTCAGAGTACGGGATCTTTGGGACAATGACAGGCAAGATTGGAAAACAGGGGACCAGTTGCGCAATATCCTAAGATACTGCCACCACGCGGAAGAATCATTGAAAGAGTTATAGAAAGAATACCGTTGGATTGCTACCGGATCCTCAAACGAGGTCCTATCCTGAAAGAAGGAGACTGGGTGGTACGAACGGGGGCTCCACTTAGCATTGGCCTGATCCATATGGTGTCGTCGCAGACAGCCTTGGTTGAAGACTATGCTATAGCCAAAACGGGTGTTCTCTAGGAAAGTAGGGCACCCTTTGTATGGAGAGACAAAACGACCCTACAAAGAGTAAGGGTCCTAGAAGAGAAGGGCCAAAGGGTTGCCTTCCAGACAGAAAAACCAATTCATGATTTGCCCTTCGACCCAGTAGAATGGATTTGGCAACTCACTCATAGGAGAGGAGCAGTAAGGATAGGTCACAACTGTTATGAAGATGATTGTCTGTTGAAATTTGTATCCATGCTCACTCACAGGAATTCCCGTACACGCCCATACATGCACAGGAGGAAGGGGAGAGGTAGTGGAGTGTCACACCGCCCAACAGAAAGAACACAGCGGAAGACTCAGGGAAGCGAATCGACAGAACACACAAAACTGTGAATTCTCTCCATACAGGTTCCAACAATCATTCATAGAAGACAACCGAGTGATCACAGCCAGAAATCAATGAAGAGATGATAACCCAAACACAGTATTATCACTGTTTATTAACTCAGAGCATCGCTCAACTGAAGTAGCATCAGAACCCTGTTGCGCTACCCTCAGAGGAGTATCGCCTCAACCCCACACACATCGAACAGCTAAAAATAGCACCGGAACCCCAGGTAACACCCAGCGCCACCCTGACATCCAACTTAGTGGCCTGCGCCAAGATGAAACAGACTCCCAGAGCCAATCGCCACTCAGATGATGAAGAAGAGGCCAACAGTCCCTGATGAAGATGAAGTCTGGACAATGATAATCTCTGAGAAGATGCAACTATGGCTGCATCGCCCCTGGGACCCTACTCCTAAGGAGGGTCAGCAGTGCACCACGTGCTCCAACACATCAAACCTCTGATAACCCAGACCGCTTTGACTCTCAGAGAGTCAGAGCGCACAACGTTGACCCCAGTTTGGTCAGCGCTCCGAAGGTCTGGCTATGTCCGCCGTCTCCAACACCGGAATCAGCAAACACGAACTGATATTGTGTACGCAGCAACTTTCACCGCGAGTATCTATACCCTAAGCTAGCCTAGACACGACCTAGACCGGACACGACCTAGACCTAGACACGACCTAGACCGGACTGACTGAGCGACCGGTACCGTTTCTGTTTCGGCCTCTACGGCCTTTCTCTACCCGGCTATAGGCTATAGGACCGTCTATCAGCGTAGGCCCATTGGGCCAGTCTGTCCTAGGGTTAGTCCGGGTCTGCTATTCGCTGTTAGGGTAGCTGTAGGAAATTCGAGTTAGTACCGGGCTCATATTTCCTATATTTACAAATATGTCCCTCACGAATTTTCCTTACAGGTAGGTCTCTCGGTTAGCCCTCAGCCAAACAAAATTACGAATTTGTCCCTACCTAGAGTACAACCTCGTTAGAGATAGGCTACAGGCAACCTGGAACCAGCAAGTCATTGCACAATAGTCTCCGGCAGATGTCGGTTAAACCTGCCTACAAGATGCTCAGACCCAAAAGACACTTGAAAGATATGATTAATGACAGATGGGCTAGGCATTTGAACGTGGACCGCTCCCTCCTTTCCCCGATTAAATGGTTTAAGGAACACAAATCTAAGCCAATGAAAATCACCTCTCTACAATGGCAGATAGCTCACCGCTGCCTCCCAAAAAACGATTGGCTCACAGACCGCACAAACCTTGAACAAAAGGGGCTACTGCTCCCTTGGTGCCAGCGATGTCAGAGCCTTTTTCCCTTCAACAAAAAGGCGGAGACAATTGAGCATATTTTTCTGCAATGTTTGATCGTGCAGTTCACATGGAGAAGGTGGGACCGCATCTGGCGAAAAATGGTACCAGACATCCCCTGGCCCTTGACATGGCAGGCTATCCTGGCAGGCCATTGGCCGCCAGCAGCAACAGCCAGGGCATTTGTAGAAAACATGTATAGACTGGGAAGGAGGGTTGTGATTTGGGCACTCTGGTGGCAAAGGTGCATTCTGGCCATGGAAAAAGCACGTGTGGAGGAGCCGAAGATTGAGGAACAGATTCGACAACAGATCCAGATGAAACTTACGCAGAGATGGTCGGACACAAAGTCACAGCTAGACCTTCTTAACCAAACAGGAGACATCAGGGGACGGATCACAAGCTTCTGCACAGATTGGATAGGAGGGACAAAGAGAGGGCTGGATAGCAAAAGTAGAGTGGAGTGGGGACAGAAGAGAAGAGACACGTGAATTAGACGAAATGAGAGATTATCGTTTGGTTCTTAAGGACTGGACTAATATAGAACCTTCATTCCCGCTACGCCCTCCCTCTGACTTCCAGGACCCCTTTCCACCACATGCCCTGTCACTGGTTGAGATCCTGCCTTAAACTCTTTTTTAACTGTCCTGATCAGCTGAAAAAGGAACCTTCCCTGGTGCCCCCTAGGGAGGGATCCTGCTAACCTTGACAACAAAAAATAGCCGGAGCGAGTTCTCCCCGAAGTGGTATCAGTGCTTAATGGGTCATCTGGGCCCCCCCTCTCGGGGGTGAAGAGATACGGAGGACAAAGGCTTAATTACTATCCAACTAGTCACTTGGGATACACACACCTGCTCAGTCAATCCCCTGGGAGACAGGGCAATCAATGCTGGCAGGCCTCATAACCATGACTCTGTATATGATCTGTATATGGGACTCTGGACCCGCTTTCCAGCAGGTGATGCTCCTCACCAATAGATGGAGACTCCCCCTGGGTGCTAGTGGTGACTGCTCATATCAGCAGCACTAGCACTGGGCCAGGCAGGGGTTGTGTTTATAAAAAAAAAAAAAAAAAGGATCAAAGAAGCATTCTGAACGAAAAAAACACCTGTCTTATGGCCTTTCAGCAGCCCAGCCCTACCTGCCTCACCCCTATATCCCGATGCCCAATATCTTTTTTTTTGTTTTCCCCCTTATGCAGAGGCCATGCTAATCGTGTCTTTATCGTTCCAATTTTAAACCGCAAGTACAGGGCCCCGGCCTTGCAGAAAGTTTTTGTCGACACACTCAAAACTCGGAGGGGGCGGCGTGGGGCGCCGTTGAAAAAAACATTAGCGGCCTCTGAAGTGGTGCGCGTCTCATGCTGACACAGATGTGTGGTGTACTGGTGCTTTAACGGATGTCCCGAAGGACACCAGTTTTTTAGCAGATGGTTGCCTTGGCCAGAATGTAGAAGGATGGGATCATCCTCTGGGTGGTGTTTTTGTTTTTTTTCCCCAAAGAAAAGAGTTTTTATTATTGGGGCCCAGTGCCCAAGGCAATACATGTACAAAGTGTCATCTGAATTTTGAGAAAGAAAAGGATGCAAAAGGTATCAGAAATTTAGCAGATTGTTGCCTTGGCCAGAATGTAAAAGGATCAGAAAAATGCACCCATCCAGCACCCTAGCTCAATTGGTCAGGCACGCAAGCGGCATTCACGAGGTTGTGGGTTCAATCCCCATGGCCGCCTGTAGCACTCTTGGTGCCAACCAACTGAGATGGTCAGCTGGATCCTCCCATTCAGTATTAGTAAAGGTCTTCAGCCAACACAGGTGTCTGTGTGTGTGTGAGTGGGTTGCGCGTGGTGTGTTGGAGAGTGTTGGCTTTAGACACTAATGTGACTCGATGGGGTTGGGGGAAGATGAAAAGGGAGGCACAGTTACTGGCAAATGCTCGGTCCTTGTGTTAGCCGGGCCCCCAGGGGCGGCCCCAACCCTGCACCCTAAGTGCTAGCCTAAGGGAAAAGAGGCAAACATGCCATTACCCCTCTCCACCGAGAGAGGTAACCTCCCTCTCACGGAAGAGATGTGCAGGGGTCCCCTGTATAGCCTTAGAAGTAGCTGTAGGTAGGTTCTGAAAAGAAAGATATGTTCCATGATCACATGGCAGAATGCCAGTTCCTCTTTTTTTTTAAATGGCGATGACCTTGAGATATTATCACTGGACTAACCAGCCCAGGTAAATTCAATATTGTGTCTAATCTGACATCGGGTGGCCTTGATTGCCTTCAGGAAACCCCCAATGGGGTACACCGGCCAGGGGACAGCCGGTAGCAGAGTGGCCAGTCGCTGTGCCTCCTCTATTACACCCCCCTCCGCGCCCCCGGCCCCCCTTTAGGAACATCAGCAGAGACTGCTTTATAATGCCAATTGGAGGGACCAACGGGCTATCTCAAGGTGGCGGGCGCCAAGCATGCCCAGGAAGGTACATGAGGCCAACGCGGATTGAACCCAAGACCTCCTGAATGCCACTTGCGTGCCTTACCAACTGAGTTAGGCCCCCAGGGCTGAGAACGCGAGTTAAAAGATATGAGAGGTGAGAGAAAAAAAAAAAGAAAGTGCATCAGGAAAAAAAAAAAAAGAAAAAGAATTCCATCAGGCCTCACTTCTCTGAAACCGGTCCGCCTGCACCCCTACTTGTACATTTCCGGCCCTGTTACCTGTAGACTGGATCCACGTGGCCGACGCTGCGTATGGGTAGTTTTCTCTGGACCAGGTATGCATAAGGACGAATTATAGGGCCTGGCCGCAGCGCTCGCCACATGTTGAAAGACAAAACTTATGGTGACGGTGGAGCATATGTCCACGTTTTAGCCTAAGATTCAGTTTTATTTTTCACATTTCGCCAGTGCGGCGAGGCCAATAGAGTCCGGGGCTGGCTTGGAAATTTCCAGGAAGACGGGGAAGAGCAAAAGAAAGCCCCCTGTCCTTCGGGACATCCGTTAAAATTGGAACGATACAGAGAAGATTATTATTGTTATTTTGTGGCCACAACACTGTCGAGACGTGCTAAATGAGAATGAATGAACTTTCGGCTAGAATATGGCCAGATGCGCCCGCCACGTTTTTTTTTCGTTTTCTTAATTTTAAAGTAATCTATATTCTTCTCTCATCTATCTAACCTTCTTGGTAGTAGGCATCTATATCATCCTCTCACTCGTCTATGTATAGTAGGGTGGAGCACCAACCAACCCAGATCTCTCCCCAGCCCATGGGGTAGGTTGGCACCACAGCTGTGGTGCGAGAGCAAGGCTGTACCAGTCCCTCGTCACGGTGACGAGGGGTGGGCAGGCATTGGGCCTCGCCACACCTATCCCGAAAACGGGAAAATGTTCGAGAGCGCTCCCGAACTCGGGAAATAGCGAAAAACGGTTCGAGAGGCCTCATAGCCGCACTGCGCACTCGAAGGGGGCGCTCTCCACTGTGTCAGAAAAGAACGGCGTTTTTCAAGAGTGCAGTGTGGGTGTTGCCCCACTACTCACCAAATGTGCAAAATGAGAATGAATCTTCTGCAGCTTCTGCTAGACCATGGAAAGATACACCGCCATATTTTTTGTTTTTTGTGCATTTGGTGAGTGGTGGACCGAGGCCTCGGTTCGAGAGTTCTCTCAAACCAAACATCACAAAACACTTGTCCGTCGCGGCACACTCTCGAAATTGGGGCTGAAATCGGCTTCGCCTCGAACGGCTCTCCAAAACGGCCTCTTTGCAGGCGGGGACTCCCGAAAAGTTCAGGAGCGCTCTCTCCAACCACGTTCTGACCGCTCTCCGACTTTTTCAAGACAATGGGTTTGGAGAGTAGGTGTTGCGATGCTTCCCCTCCTGAAAACCCCGTTTTCGGGATAGGTCTGGCGAGGCCCATTGCCGATGGGGGAAATCGGCGGTGCTAGTGCCGAGCAATTGGCCAGTCACTGCACCTCCCCCTACCCTCCCCCAAGTTCCCCAACCCCACATGGCTGTGTGTAATGGCCAATTTCCACATTTCCAGAGTGGTGTGGCGAGGCCCGAAAGCTGGAAGGATCAAGCAAACAAAAGGCAGTTAAAAAAAACAGAAAGTCAACTTGTAAAGCCCACCTCATGTCAGGTGCAGAGATTGGGCCCTGCTACTCACCACATGCAAAAACGACAAAACAATATTACTGTGAATCTTCCCATATTGTGGCAGGAAATTCATTCTAATTTTGTACATCAAAAAGTGGAGCGATGTGATGATCTTTAGTAAGGGCATACTCACGCTAGCATGCATTTTCATAAAATAATAAATTGTAGGTGATTTTTTGGGTCACAAGGGCTACGTATTTTGCGTTTTCAGGCAAATGGGCACGCCAATGTCAGCTGTCTGCGATGGTCTTCAATACGGTTTTGATAGTTCTTGGTTTCTTTTTCGTTTTACGTTTTAGTTGTGGGGCTTTGGTAAAAAAAAAAAAAAAAAAAACAATGTCAGATGTCTGGGCACGTCTACGTATTTTGTGGACGATCCCGCAATTGCGGACGTTCACGCAATTGCGTTTTTCTTTTAGACCTTTTTCTTTCTGCAAACAAAAACAAAGAATTCGACAAAACAAAATAAATAAAAAACAGGAAAAAGGGGATGGAATTTTATGCCTCCTGCTGTGTGACCCCTCGGCTCAAGGAAATTCCCGCCGTCGTTCCACCTACCCTTGGGGTGGTCTCCCAAGGATGATTCCTTTCGGCGGCTGGCGGCCATTTTCATAATATTATAGTCAGCCGCGGGAGGGGCAATGCCTTGGTCCATTAGGTGATGTCCGTCTTGCTACGGTGTGGTCCAGCTACCGAAGGAGGGAAATTTTGAAAGGCGCTGGCGACTGGAAAAAAAAAACTTAAAAAGCAATGGACCTCCCCGTTCGAAAATCAAATTCAAATTCGGTGCTGGACGTCACGACGGCGACACGGGGCAGGTGGCGTCCATATCTGCGACGGGAGGAAACAGGCATTTGCAGCGGTGCAGTGGAGTCCTTGTACATCGTCACGAATTTGTGAGCGCCCCGCGAAGGTCTATCGCAATCGCCTCTGCATGCCGACGTGCCTATGCGTTGAGTCAAGCACACGCAGGGAACGTTGTGAGGGACTTGGCGCTGAGGTTACCATGGTCGTGGCGAGTTGGTACGCTGTTGTATTTTCGTGGTTCATGAGCATTGCAACACACGTGCTGATGGAGGGCGGCAGCAATGACGGACGTGCGAAGTTGACAACGATCGAGAAGACGGTCATGCTCTTTTGCTGTCAGCAGGAGAGGGCATTGGGCAGAATGAGAGCACAGATCCGCGCGCGGAGGAGGAAAACGCTTCATCAAGTCCCAGTCGAAGGGCTGGACACCGTGGCCATCACCGAGGCTGCAGTTCAGGTTTGCTGCGCCATGGGTTGCAGTGTTCTTCCACGAGCGACGCGGAGGTGGTGGATGAAAAGGAGGACGGGGGTGTGTGGGAGGATCTAAGGCAATGCGATGATGCGACGTAGAAGTACTTCTGGGAGAAGCTGCAATCGCTACGTGTCTTTCGGGTGATGGCGATTGCATCCAGTGTGGACGAACGCCCGCAGGATGCGCTGCCGATGTCGATGTCGACTGCAGTCGGCGTCGACATAGTCGGTGTCGATCCCTCGTCTTCTCTGCTAGAGGCCTTTGATAGAGGTCGACCATCAACGATAGAGGAAGCATACGTAGAACGGGAGGACAAAGGCAAGCAAAATTGTAACTAGGAGCAACAGTGGCAACCTTCAACAAAGGTCGGCCATCAACAACATGTACGATAGTGTCGTAAAATTCTACGACTATGGTGAAGGTTCACCGAACGGCGACGATAAAAGTAGCAGATGGTAGAGGACAGCATATGGCACACTCACTCTAAGCGGTCAAATGCCCTTGCACTGCGAGTCGGGCTGTGACCTGCGCGGTGGCTTTTGGAGTGGTCCATTGAAAACCTGCTCTTCGCTTGCCGCCTATCCATGTTGACGTCCTTCTTTGCAGACCGCCTCTTATGTGTACGTCCAGGTACCCTGCCGAGGATGCAGACGTGGAAGAAGACGACAAGGACAAGCAAAAGGATGACCAGGAGCAGCAACGGCGGCCTTCGAAAAACGTCGGCCATGAAAGGCAAGTGCGGAAGGGCAGTAGCTAGACGACGACGGTGCACCTCCAACAAACGGCGACGAAGAGGGCTGCAAATGGTAGACCGCAGCATGTGACAAACAACTTGTAACGTTTTTTTGTCGCGGAATATAGTGGGCAATCGGAGCAAGGGGGGTCGGCTGAAGTATTCAAATTTGCCGACCGTTTGGCCCCTTCCCGTTTGGTGGCACTCACTGAGAGGGAGAACACTGGTTGACGACGTCCGCGGGGGTCGGCTGACCGCCAATGGTTACGGTTGGCATAAGGTCCCTGGAAGCTGAACGTTGAAGACCCAAGATGTCTGTGCGCTGCCTTATAGGAACTCCAATGGACCAGCCGACGAAAAATTCCTGTCGGCGACGGGTGCCCTCGCCGTTCCGATTATCGCGGATCCTTGACCTCCAAGGGACCTCGGGAGGTCCCTTGGGGAATGCCACCAAATGTCTGTAGCCCAAGGATGCCCCAAGGATTCCCGAAGGAAATGTTTTCACATTTTTTTTTTCATTTTCATCCCCAAGGATAGGTGGAATGAAATTTTCCTCGAGGGCTTTACACACCCGAGGAGTGTCTAACGAGCCCCCAGGCCTGTGTCCTTTCTGTTTTGTGACGTATACGGGTAACGAGTGTGCTGTGTAATGGGGAAGTCCCATATAATCTTAAATTGGCTCACATATAATTTGCTATTGTCTGTGCTAGTGTGAGTATGCCCTAAGAAGATCAAAAGCTTCAACCAGTCAAGGCCTGAAAACGGGGGACCCGCTAGTGCCGTACCCCCGTTCACCGTTCACGGGGTCTGTGGACGGAGACCGGTCATGGAGTTCACGACACGGGAGTTCATGGAAGAGCGTTTTTTTTTTTTTTTTTTTGGCTGTTTTTTTTTTTTATATATAGGAGGGTGGGGGACATCGAAGGGTAACTCCCTATATTTTTTTCAATTTTTTTTTTTCAAGAATAATACATTTTTTTAATTAAAAACGAAAAATAAAATTCAACCAGCCAAATAAGCATTTTGTTTTGCTATTTTGTAGGTCATTTCCATTTTTTTTTTTTTTTCAATGTCACCATGCTGTGGGGCTTAAGGCGAATGTACCTGGGGGAGCCCAAAAAA
>BFEA01000776.1:525130-536794 GCA_003427395.1 Chara braunii
GAGGGGGTTGGGAGGGGGTTGGAGAAAAGGATCGGACCAGAATCGCCTGTGTCGGGAAGGAAGTTGGGTGTGCATGTAGACAAAAAAGTGAGAGAAGCGAGTCAGATCGAAGGACGGTTTACGATCATGGTATTTGGAGTAAGGGTCACACGAAGGCAACGGGGGATATAATTGCAAGGAAGATTCGTGGCTTGGAGAGTATGGAAGAAAAAGAACAGGAGGAAAATCGGAAAACTACAGAAGGCAGAAATAAGTGAGACTATGGACGAGGGAAAAAGGAAAAAAAAGGCTAATGCTTAGGGCCTCGTTAGACCCTCCTTGGGAAGATGATTTTTATGAATTCGGCATGGTTACACCGCGTCCTAATCCACCGAATTCCTTGGATTAACGAGGCCCAAAATGAAAACGCTCCCGAGAGATTTCCTTGGGGATCCTCAGAATCGCCAGCCATTGCGTCCTTGGATTCAAGGGTCCTCCTGAGGTCCTTTGGGYTCAAGGAGYCGCGATTGACGGAGAGGAGAGGACACACAYGTAGAGGAGATGTTACAATGCGACACCCTATTGGCTGAAAGCCTCAAGCACAACTGTTTATCTTTTTCTTTTTTCTTTTTCCCCACAARAAAGCTCCAAGGACGAATCTCTAAGCCGACGCTCCAAGGACACGGTGTAACGATGAAGCCGAAAATGATAAATTAATCAAAGGACTTCCTCCTAATTCCTGAGGATTTTCCAAGAAGGGTGTAACGAGGCCCTTAATCAGTGAATCCGTCCAACAAATGAGACCAAGTTAAAAACAAAGAAACTCAAATATCCCTCAGAACATGATTACGTCTTCTTATGAATTTCTCATAGGATGTGTCGCTGACAAGGATGGCGCTCCCGCTGGGACTGTCGAGCGCTCCCATAGTTGCTGCCGCTCCCTGTGCCAAAGCGCTCCCACCACTGCTGCTTGCTCTCCAACCGCTTCCACGGCCGCTGTGTGCGCTCCCACTACCCATGCCAACTCGGATAGTTCTGGGTTACGATCGCCCAACTCCTCTGGGGATTAACCAATGTATTGAGCCCAAGAGACGGCCAGATGTTGGTCCATGAATGTGTCCATCTTCAAGATGAATGTGTCCATCTTCAAGATGTATATATTTAAGTTTGGTACGGTCTACAGGTTAACTGTGGGTTGTGGGGCTGCCAGGATGCCCAGGCGTATGAGCACAAAGGCGCTCCCTAGCCCACTCAAGGGCTAGGTTACACTCGGGCACTTTCCGCCATAGCTCTCACACAGCTATGGTGCCTGGCAGGGTAGCCACGTCGTTAAGAGATAGGAGTCCGTGGTTAGACGCCGTGCTCTACTCAACCACAAGCAGACGATCGGGCGCCGCCACCGCCGCTATCGCCATCTCACCGCTAACGCACATTTCGCGCAGACAGAACAGGCGGGGCCGGGGTCCCCACAATTCAAACCGGAGTCCAGCTTCTGGCAGCATTAGCCAGTTTCGCTTTTTACGGGACCGAAAGGACCCGGAAGTCGTCAGAACCTCAGGACCAGTCTGATAAGGTTTAAACTTGACCCGCACTGAAAAGGGCGAAGTAAACGAGGGGATTCCTATGCCTGGGGTAATTGAAAGAACTTAGCATTGGGAAAGTCTGAGATAGGGGCAGAGTGAGGGGAAAGGGGAGAGGAAAAGGGAGTGAGGCAGGGTAAGGTGAAAGGGYTGGGAGTGGGTGGGGGGCGTTGGGGAGTAAGGAGCCGGGCTACAGCTGAAAGACTATTATGGTACAGTCTGAGGCCTAGAGGTAAGCGGCCTAAAAAACCAGCCTAAACTGCGGCTGGTTGGAGCCAAGGTCACTGGCTCCTCAAAAGGGTACGACACTCTTCTCCCTCCACCCCTCAACCTCCCGGCTGGTGGCCTACCGCGGCCTGAGCGAACCGAGTGTCCTGGTTAGGAAAAGGTGTAAACACTGTAAAGCTAACCTACTAACAAAGGATATTAACTGTGGCGACAGCAAGAGGACGGGGAGAGGGGGGGAGGGGGGGGGTGGTGGAGGGGAAGGAGGGGAGAGGGAGAGGGAAAGGGAGAGTGAGAAAAGAAGACAGAAAGCTCAAGGGAGAGTGAGACGAACATCTAGACTGAAGGCTAGCAGGAACATCCAAACTGAAGGCTAGTGGGGACAATTCTATATGAACTAAGCATTAAGCCACGGCGAGATAACCAGTCGCCCAGTGAGAGTTACGGCGGGCAACTTGTTGTCCCGGGCCCAAGTAACCAGGAACCAATGCTTTCCCCTTGGCGTGTTGCCCCTTTGGACTTTCCTGATCCAGTGAACCCTGATCATCATCCTGATCCAGGCCTTGACTTTGCTGATAATAGCGGCGTCACAGGTCCACTCTTGCCTGAACAGGATGTTGTTCCTGTCCTCCCAAATGATCCAGAGCAAAGAAGAACGGATAGCCTGGGCCACGTAGCCTCTCCTGACGTGCTTAAACCAGGAAGACGGAAGCTTCCCGTGGAGTGCCCATTTCTCATCCCAGGAGAGAATATCCCCCACGAAGCTAGCCCAATGATTGCCCCACCAGTTCCACAGTCTGCGAGAGGTTGGGCAAACCCGGAAGAGGTGCTCCAACGACTCCTCGGCATGACCCCCGCATCTGGGACATTTGGTAAGAAGGTCCATGCCCTTTTCAAAAAGCCAGACCACACAAGGGATGACTGTGTGCGAGAGCAACCATGAGAGGGCTGCGAGCTTTTAAGAGGGTAGCGTTTTTAACTGATCCCACAACTGTATAAGGTCCCGGGGCTCCAAGGAGGAGTGCGTCTGTAATAATCTGCTGAGTTTTCTGGCCACCACCTCTGGAAGGTCAGGATCCTTTGTCATGATCTGTCTGCCTAGCCTGGATGAATATTAAGATAACAGAATACGTAGATCTCCTGGAAGCAACCAATTGTGACCCATAGGGTCGATCCTTAAGCTGCTGAGTGGTTTACCATCCATTAAAAGCAGGTGGACTGGGATCCGGGACTCTTGTGTCGTGGAGCGGACTCTGATGAGCTGGAAGGGTTGTTGAGCATCCTTGCACACTTCTGTAGGCGCTGTATGTCTTTGGAGCTTCCCAGGTACTTCCTGCCTTGTCCACTGGTTTGCCACCCGGAGATCCTCGCCCAGGTTCTGTGTAATCTGCACGATACACTCCTCATCTTCGCCTGTGTGTTTTGTAACATACCACTCCCAAGGGACTGGGTCGGTTGCTTGCAATAGGGAGGTCCAGTCCTGGGGTATGGCTTGGATGAGTTGCTGTCTCCGCTGTGACACGTGAGGTAAGTGGCGCAATTTTGGCTTCAGTTGTTCTTCGGCTATCCAGTCATGGTTCTCTTCTTCCCAGATGTCTTCAATACGTGTGATTCCCCTCTCGGTCCATGCTCTACCAAATGCCCCTGGAGTTCTGGTTGCATGGAATGGTTGGTCGCAGTTGTCGAGAATGGTTTGGTTATCGAAGAGGTTCTGTTGCTTCACTTCCTCACGAGTTGTGGGCAGCTTTGATTGCAGAGGTTGGAGAGTTCTCCATGCCGTCCAGCATGCCGTAACTGCCATTTCGTTAAAATGGACATCTTTTATTTTTTGAACGAAATTGAAACCGAGTTTTTTGGTCAAAAACTCATCAAAATTTGTTGTTCCTGAGGGTTCGGCGTTTGTAAAACGGTGGACCCCCTGGCTGTACATGGACCTAGCTTGAGACTAGGTACCTCCAAGCAGTCCTGCCTGGAGGTGCCTGGTCTCAAGCTAGGTCCATGTACAGTCAGGGGGTCCAGCATTCTCAGGAACAACAAATTTTGACGAGTTTTTGGCAAAAAAACTCAGTTTCAATTTCGCCCAAAAAATGAAAAATGTATGAACCTCATGGGCAAAAGCATGACACCTCTCCATCTATGCAGAGCCATGGTGATCAAAGGAGCCCTATTTGCCCTGTTATGGTTTATTGGCAGAGTTAGTGGATTAGGCTCACAACTGTGTGCAATCAGGCTGCTAAATTTATTTGGAAACCATTCGCAGAGGAAGGCGATTCCTTCATTTCAAAGGTCACCTGTGAAATTCTGTGTGTTCCCCGTAACGAATGAGGCCTAGGAATTTTGAACCCTTATCGTCAGAACTCTGGAATGTTATGCCAATGGATTACTCGGGCTAGCCAGACCTACCCATCAACCCACTGGGTGCATCTAGCCGAACAGATTCTGTCACGAGAATGGAACGTACCCCGTCCAACAAATGTTTGGACATGCCTGTTGCTGCACTCATATCAACGAAGACATATAAAATCTCCTTTCTGTGCACCGATAATTAGTGCTTGGAAAAAGATTCGTCCAAACGCCTGGAACACACACATCAGGGATGGCTCAGGAAACTGGTTTTTATGCAGACTCAGCTACATCCAGTTTCGGTCGCTCTTGGATCGAAAGGGGGGTGCTGAGAATTCATTACTTATGGGACCCCATACTGGGCAACTGGAAAACTGATGTTGCCATGCGGAACCGTATTGGGTCAGTTGTGATTGGTGGAGGAGCGGAGAAAAGCCCTGATTGAAGCAATTCCCCAAAATGGAAAGACCTGCTTGCCCCGGCGGGTATATCCCCCCGGGAACATGGTTTTCAGGAGATCAATCCACTACAGATGTGGTATGGAAACTTTCGGCAATTGCCATTGATGGAAAAAGTGAGTTGGAATGTTGGAAGGTGCACAATGAATTGCTGCAGATAAGAGGAGGCCCGGAGGGTAATAACCGACCCCCATTGGGAACGCAGGTGCAACACGTAAGAGTTCTAGCCTCAGAGATCCCCGATGATGCTCCTCGATATCAATTACAGCCAAACGGGACATCCGTTCTTAAATTGAGACTGGACCCTGCCCTATGGGAGTGGTCTATTGTAGRCAAAAGAKGAATGAATGCTTCAATAGCTGATTACTCGACAAAAAATGGTTATGCTGTGCTTTCCCYTTTGAAAAGTCCACAAGTCGTAGCAAGAGTCAGATGGATGYAGTTAATCGMTGTTCCTGCTCATGAGATAGACARAGCTCTTAGGGTCTGCTGGTCTCAATTGAAGATGATAGCTAACCAAAGACATGCTTCTCTATTGTGGTTGGTCTCCTTAGTAGCTACCCCTTCAGCAGTATGGCTTGCCGAACGTGGTATGACACTGCGTCTCAGTGCAGCTGGGCGTTTGAATCAACAATCCACTTATGGTGGGATTGTCCTGTTTCAGCCCGAATCTCTGGAAATGGTGGCAAAAACACTGGGACGACATCTCTGGACCAGCATTTGAATGGACAAGGCAATGGACGCTTTTGGGAGGCGTCCCTATCGGGGTACAGAAAACCAGAGGGTGGGGCTACATGGCCCAAACAAACCCGAGCTTTCTGCTTCAATGTCATCTGGCAAGAAAGGAATCAACGAACTTTCCAGGGAACAGACCTCACCAATCGGCAGATCAGACGAACAATCAAGTCCCAAATTCGCCAGGCCATCCAAGCGGACTGGCAACGGAAAGTGACTATGTCACAAAGTTCTCGTACAGGAATCAATTGGTTAAAACAAACATGGGCTCGGAGCAGCCACCTCTGTAAGATTTTAGACAACATGCAGTTGTGCATTGACGTTTGGTGGTTCCAAGATTAATCTTCGGCAGTTGAGAGGGATGGTGGTAGCAGCTGAAAGCCGCGCATGCTTGTAGTCGGCTGTTGGTTCTTAGGTTTAGCGTATCTTTGTGTGGGACCAGATTGGTTCCTCTTCTATCCTTTTGAACTTTATCTGTTGCTGTAGTTGTGTAGTAACTGTAGTTGGATTTTGTTTTATGTTTTAGTTTTGCTTTATTTTGCAGTAACAACCTGGCACTCGGTTGAAGGGTAGGGCGGCAGGAGGCAGGCAGACCGGAGGATGGAGCTGAGGGAGCTCTGTGGAAGGAGGCGCTAGTAATAACAGGGATCTCAGACTGACTTCTCTTCGTTTAAACCCGGCTTAGGGGCGGTTGGAAAGCTTCATTTTATGTTTGTTTGGTTTGGCGGGCCGTGAGGGCATAATGGTTGTTTCTTCCCAGGGTTGGGAAATGTCATCACAGCGGTCCTGATTTGGCCATACAGTGACTGGACTAAAATTCCCAACGCCTGCACCAAAGCTGGGTAATGGTCCCAGTATTGTGTATTTTGCTTTCCGGGTTGTTTGTGGAGGGATTCCCGGCGGCCTCCCCCTTTTTTAGTATAAGAATGGGCAGAGTTTCTTGTTAAAAAAAAAAAGAAAAAAAAAAAGAAGAAGAAGTGTGCAGAAAAACGTGGCTGGTCCTAAGACTCCTAACCCTGTTATGGCCTCTTTTTCCGAGAGTCCACTTCGAGTAGAGGTGGACAAACGAGGCATTTGGGTGGACGTCTATTAGCCCTCAGGTGCATCCTGGCCGGGTCGCGAAAGCGATCATATACATCCGTGAAAGTGGTAGACTAAGGGCCTTGCTGCGCTACACTTGATTCACAAAAAAATTCAAGTGTAGATCAAGGGCCTCGCTGCACTACTCATGAAATGTGCTTTTTCAGGAGCTGCTCATCGCTGCACGACTCGTGAATTTGGCCGTCACAAAACACATCAAGAGTTGTCAGACGTTACTGTCAAGAGCTGGCACCGCTGCACTACCTTTGCCTTGTCGCTCGTGAAAATGTGTTTCACGAGCTGTCAGGGACCGTCGGCCGAAGTCATCTGGAGCCTCGCTGCACCACTCGTGACTCGTGAAAAAAATCAAGAGTGCGGCATGAGTTATCAGAGTCCCGAAATAGCCTACAGTTTGGCCGTGGCTGCACTTACTCTAGATAGTCCTGCTCATGAAGCACTGCAGTGCAACGTGGTTTGTCCGCCCAGACCCAGGCTTGCTCTAGAAATCCTGTGCCCTTTCAAGAAACCGTCCGACCACCCTTGCAAAAACCAAGGTTGCAGGCAGGCGAGCAAGAGTGCACTAGATGTCTTTGTCTGACGGCGCCCTGACAGCTCATGAAATGTGATTTCACGAGCGACAAGGCAAGAGTAGTGCAGCGACGACAACTCTTGACTTTTGCAAGAGTAACGTCTGACAGCTCTTGATGCGTTTTCCAACAGCCCAATTCACGAGTAAGTGCAGCGATGCGCACCTCATGAAAAAGCACATTTCATGAGTAGTGCAGCAAGGCCCCTAGAGTGCTCTTGCTCGCCTGCCTGCAACCAAGGTTTTTGCAAGGGTGGTCGGATGGTTTCTTGAAAGGGCACTGGATTTCTAGAGCATGCCTGGGTCTGGATGGACAAACCAGGCTACACTGCACTCCAGGATTCACAAGAGCATGACAAGAGTGCTTCATGAGCGGGACTATCTAGAGTAAGTGCAGCCACGACCGAACTCTACGCCATTTTGGGAATCTGACAACTCATGCCGCACTCTTGATTTTTTTTCACGAGTCATGAGTAGTGCAGCGAGGCCCCAAGAGCTCTCAGACAAGAGAACTGCTCACAATAGCCTTCGTCACTGCACCGACTCTCGACGGCCCTACTCTTGAAGGATTCTTGATTTGTTTTTTGTTTTTTTTTCCCAGTCGTGAATGCTACAGGACCGTGCCATGCTGCTTTGTCCGCCCAGACTGGAGGCCCCCTCTTGAAAGCTGAAGAGCTCGGGCCTCGCTGCACTACTCTAGACTCTCAAAGTTTTGAGAGTGGATCTTCGCTGCACTTACCCTGCATCCGGAAACTCTCGGAACAGGATAGAGAGCTGTCAGATGCCATGCTACAAGGCCACTCTCGCCTGCAAAAAACGAATTTGCTAGTGTCCTTGGGAGTTGCCCGCCCACAGGCTCGTTTTCAGAGAGTGGACCTTTCCCAGCGGCCAGACTCTGTCCCGTAGCGCAGTGGTGCAGCTCTTCTGTCGAGTCCAACACCGCCCAGGGTTTCGAGAGTTGATCTAGTGTCACAGGTTCTAGAGTCAGTGCAGCGAAGGCGGGTATTCCGAGAGTCTCGCCTCTCTGACAATGCTAGTCGAACTCTCAAATTATTTTGAGAGTCTAGAGTAGTGCAGCCAGGCCCCTAATGAAGGGTAGGGCCGACCACCCTTAAAAAAACCACCCTTGCAGGCAGGCACACTTGAACACTTCAAGAGCTGTCAGAATAGGGCCTTCTGACACCTCTTGAAAAAGAAATTCAAGAGCATCCGTCAAGATGAACACTTGATGAACCTAAGGCCAATCTGACAGCTCTTGAAGCTGTTTCCCAGCTTTGTTTTCGAGTGTAAGTGTGGCGGTGCACACTTGATTCTTCAAGATTCAAGTCTAGTGCAGCGAGGCCCTAAGTGTATGTGTSGCCCGGTTCTGAGTAYTTYATCCGTGACTTCACTCCGAAGTCAACAAGCGCGCAGTCCGTCCGGGTTCGTTGCTCAGAACACAAGTGCTTCCACTCCGCAATGTCGAACTCTGGGCCTCGCCCCACCACTCTCGAAATGTGCAAAACGAGAGTGAATCTTCCGCTAGAACATGGAAAGATACGCCGTTATGGTTTTCGTCTTTTGTGCATGTCGAGAGTACTGGAGCGRGGCCCTCTGTCTCTTCATCTCAGAAAATGGAYATAAGAAGCACGGAGTCGCGCCCCGAGAGCAGCACTGAGGAAGCGGGAGTATAGAGAGGTARGTGGAAAGGGCTTCGCGCCAAAGGTAGGTGTTTTATTGGTAGGGGTTGGCGGCAAAGGTAGGTGTTTTATTGGTATAGGTTTATTCTGTTCTAGAGGAGACGCTGCGGAGGGATACCTGGAGGGTCSAGGTGAGTGACAGGGAGGAGAAGCGATAGCGATGTCCTGAAGATCGACTCCTCCGTTGGATGTGAGAGAGCGCAGGTGCAGGTGGTGTTTCGCCGCTGTACAGTGCCTTGCGCGGGCCGACAGGGCGTCGCGCCGTCGGCAACGACAGCTCAACACGAAGGGGGGGGCGAGCGAGAGAGCAAAGAAAGAGCGGTATTCCCGAGAGCGAGATATGGCGCGAGCGGCTTTCTCTACGGCGTGGGCGATGGCGGCGATGAGTATCGTCTCCCTGCTGTCCCTGGCTCATTCAGGAACAGACGCTACGGTCCTGGGAGGCTACAAGGCCGACCTCCGCTACTTTGCCCATCAGGTGGCAGTTATAGTGAAGAAAGGCGCCGACGAGGTGTCGTGTGGAGGGACGATCCTTAGCAGCCAGTACGTCCTGACGGCGGCGCATTGCATCGGATTGGCGGGATTCGGTCCTGGGGAGAGTGCTGTGCCTATCGACAGTCAGATCACCGTGAGATATGGAAACGAAGACTGGTTGCTGGGAGACACAGCCCCAGTCGACCACGTGTGGGTGCACCAGGAGTACGAGACGAATGGGACGCTGAAGCAGAAGGACATTGCGGTCCTTCGCCTAAGCAGTGCCAATCCGATTGCGTACTCGAAGAGGGCGAGGCCCATCAAGCTGGCGCCGGAGGACAACAAGATGACACTTGGCGCCGATGTGGCGATCGCGGGGTGGGGATTGGGCAGCGCCAACGCATCGGGTGTTGCTACCCCGGCGCGCACTATCAAGGGAACGACGGTCAACACGATTCCAGACATGTGTCCCGTGGCGACGGTGTGGGGAAGCGACTACGTACCTTCCGCCATGCTTTGCGCCGGGTGCGACACGTCKAAGGCCGACTCCTGCCACGGCGACGACGGCGGAGCGCTCACCACTACCTCGTCTTCCGCGGGCTGTGCGATCGTCGTAGGGGTGGCTTCCCAGACCGTCTGCGGCGAGAGCACTCTCAAGCCGTCCGTGTACACACGCGTCGCCCCTTTCGTCGCCTGGATCGAGTCCATCGTGGGCATTCCCGTCCGCAGCACCTACGAATTGAACCCCAGAAGGGACTGCGACCAGTGCGTCAACCCTTCGGATCCCCCTCCATGCGGCAACGCGCCGGCGACGGTGGACAGGCAGCGGTGCAAAGTTGAAGGCGATCTCGCGGAGGCGTTCAAGCTCAGCTTCGACAGCCAACGTTGCATCAATGGCAGGACGCGCCTGAGGGCGCGATTCACCAAGCCCGTYGGCGGTGTCCCCGGCGGGCTGAACGGCGGCGTAGTCTATCTTCTGGCGGGAACGATGGCGGGAAGGGAAGTCTTCACGCTCGACGGCACGAGGGTCAACACGCCGCTCAGCGGACCTGTCGCGCAAGTGGCCAAAGCCAATTACAACGCCGCCGCCAAGGCATGGAAGATCAGGGTCCCCGGTTGCGCGAACAACGGCACGACCTACGCAGCGGTCTACAGATCAGCGCCCTCTCCGAACGCTCCCTATCTCTACTAYCAGGTCTCCCTCCCCGTCAGCTAAAAGGCACAGTCTAACTGATTCTTTACTTCGGCATAWAGGCTGATATAGCTGATCACACACACTCTTTTCACGCAAGAGATTCTCTGGAGAGCACACTACCGTATTGCCCCGAACACAACGCACCCTTRTTTTGGCCATATCTGACCGGAAATATAGCTTCGAATCTTCGATAGGTTCATTWTCAGGGTGCGTTATGCTCGGGGGACGACGGTAGGGCCGGTCGCCTCACAGCTCTATCAAGCTTTCGCTGTGTTTTTTCCTTTCTTCAATGGCTCGTGATGGCGGAGAGAGAAATCACTCGATTCCGTGATTCCGTGATTCCGTGGTTCCGTGATTCCGTGGTTCCGTGATTCCGTGATTCCGTGATTCCGTGATGATAGTGCAAGAAGATATACTAACTACAGGAGGGCGACGAGGAAACGTCGCCGTTCCCGCGGCTTTGCGTTTGTACAGACTGTAGAAAGTGCCACCG
Source organism: Chara braunii (assembly GCA_003427395.1). Lineage (NCBI taxonomy): Eukaryota > Viridiplantae > Streptophyta > Charophyceae > Charales > Characeae > Chara > Chara braunii. The sequence goes on from BFEA01000776.1 coordinate 535,958, forward strand.
AAGGATTATTATGTTTCGGTATAACCACGAGTCCCGCTGCGCATTTAGTCTGTTGTATGTATGGTAGACCATGACGAGTATAATTTGGTTGCCAGTCTATACTCTCTCTCTATGGGAATAATGTGAGGGTGAGGGTGCTCACAACTTCGCAGACTGGCCGGAGTTGCGGCGTAGCCGCGTGTAATATCTCTCGGAGTCTCTCTTGTCATAGTGCTAGGCGGATTGTATCTTTTTTTGTTTTTTTTGTTTGAGGTGATTGTGTCTTTAGGCGGCAAGGATGCAGTAACCAGGTAGTTTACGGAGAGGTTTAGCAGATAACCGGATGGGTTTAAATTCTGATGCTCGCATGGCACGGGAGTAACTCAAGTTATATTTTCCCTCAGAGTCTTTGCTTTCCGCATTTGTAGCCCGCCTCCCAGTCGTTTCTGCGTTGGCAACTTGGCACGGTGCAGAATTTGCAATCCCGCTTTTGATGGCGAACTTCAAGTTACGATTCGTCAGATTTGATGCCAACAGATGGGGATCCTCCGGTCAAAGGCCTCGTCGGATCTTGCAAATACGTGGTAAAGAGGACGGGGAAAACGTCTGAGAAACAGATTGTAGTCSACAATAACAGTGCACAAAAGTAGCTTCTCGCTTACAAACATGAACGACGCTGACTCTATCTCTCTCTCGCTCTCTCTCCCTCCCACGGGTGGGGCCCGGGGGGGGGAGGGGGGGGCGCGGATCTCTATCTTTATCTTCGTGGAGAGAGAGAGAGAGAGAGAGAGAGAGAGAGAGAGAGAGAGAGAGAGAGAGAGAGAGAGAGAGAGAGAGGGCGGATCTCTATATTTAGCC
>BFEA01000776.1:558233-573557 GCA_003427395.1 Chara braunii
TACTATATAGAAAAGTTATACACATCTAGGTCTCAACCGCAGACCAGATACATGTAGGGGGTCCGGCGTTCCCAGGAGCAAAACATTCCGACCGGATTTTGGCAAAAAAAGTCAGTTTTGATTTCGTTCAAAAAATATAATATGTCCGTTTTGATGAAATGCTTGGTTGGACTGGGACGACTTGCGATGCCTTTGGCTGGCTGCTCTAATGAGGCCGTCTTTGTGGAAAAAGTTGCCTGATGGGATATGGGGCGGGATTCTCAAGGCATGGAAAAAGTCTAGAGCTGTCAGAGTCTAGAAAAGTCCCGAAACCCACGCATCGCTGCATGTGCTCTAGACTCTTGAACTTCTAGAGTAACACTATGGGATCCGACAATTTTTCATGAGCTTCTACGAGTTCGGAAGCTTCACTACCAGACAGAGCCAGCCTGGGTTGTCTGCCCAGACTCGAGGTGCACTCAAGGAAATTCCAGCCGTTCCGTGGGTGGGTCCTTCGGAGCTCCCTAAAAAGAACGGTCCTTGCAGGCTGGTACTCAAGAAAAGCCTAGAGCGAAATTCACGCCCCCCTTCTGACAGCTCATGAAATTTGGTAACTAGAGCAAAATTCTCGAGCAGGTGCAGCGACGACAACTCTTGCGGATTTCTTGAGCTGTTTCTGACAGCTGGATAACGTTTTCAAGAGCGCCCATTTCTTGAGTAGGTGCGGCGGTGCTGCACTCTTGGTTTTGCACGAGTATAGCGCAGTGCAGCGAGACCCGTACGTCGAATTTCGTGACGTTTCGACATTGGTGTGGCGAGGCCCTTCATTTGGGTGTGCTGGATCTGGCTTTATGCTGGCCCCCCTGCTATTCTCTTATTTTATTTTTCTATTTTATTTTTTTGATTTTATAAGGGCGACTGTCTTGATCATTGATTGGAGCCCGGCTCCAGGCAATTCAGAAATATTTGGTTTTACAGGTTACATCATCATCTGGATTCGAACTTGGGTCTGTATTTCAACACTGCAGTTCAATGGTGTGTACCCCTCTGAGCAGGCTCTTGGATTTAACTGATGGATTCGATGGGAGTACAAACAGATGCAATTTGGAGTTTGAGTCCAGATGCGACAACATAGAGAAAAGGACAGAGCAAAAACACACCCTCCCTGAGACCTACAAGTGTCACCGGCTCTGTCGAACAGCTGTTTTCTCACTCACGGGAGACTTTCCAATCTTCCATAGAAGGCAACGCACCCTCGTCATAACTGTGGACTTCGCCATACTACTCGCCACATTCACAAAAGAACAGGAATTGTTGCCGTGTATCTTTGCGTGTTCTAGCAGAAGTTTCATTGACCCATTTTGCATATTATTTGGCGAGTAGTGGAGGGAGGTACTACCATCTTTCGCCGGGAAGTTTCCTTCGTCTCATTTCCTTTTTCCTTTTTTTTTTTTTTTTTCAAATCGAGCATCCGTTTTTTAATTGATTTTTGTTTGTTTTTCGTTTTTTGTTTTTTTGAAAAGGTATATTCTTCTCTCTCTCTTTTTTTTTGAAACAATGGCTCCATTCTATTCGTGGGGAGCGTCATATGTCGGGAATGGGGCCCAACGTCCCCGGGGTCCTCACAGTCTACCCGGAGTATCACATACAGAAACACATACAGAAACAATAAATAAAAGCAAGTTGCCTGTAGCAAGGCCTTCCCAGCCTTTTTTTTATTATTATTATTTTAAACTGCTCCAATCTATTCGTGGGGAGCAGCACGTGCTGGAAACCGGGTCCACATGAATATGGGCCTCGCCACACCAATTTTTAATAGTTTCGCATCGCCACATAGCCTATCGAAAAATGCAGCTTCGAAAATTTTCGATAGGTGTCAGACATGGGAATTCGATACCCCTATCGAAAGGAATGTGCACGTCCGCCTGCAATCGCCTTCTCTTCGATAGCCCACATTCCGGACTATCGAAAAACCGCCCACACACGCTCTAGACGACAGGGGACAGGACCCGCACACAAACGACAGACAGTCGAAAGCCGACCCAGAACGGAAAACATTCGATACCCCACCGATTCGATAGTGCTGTCTGGCGAAAGGGGGGTTTTCTATCGAATGCCGAACTATCGAATTTTTCTGACACCTATCGAGAAAAAAAATGCGATTCTATAGTGGTGTGGCGAGCCCCTATGACCTGCTGACACTGTCAGAAGATATTGACTGATCACTATCTGAGGGGGGGTGATACCATAGGAGCTCTGAGTAGAAAAGTTTGTTGCCTTCCACTATGCCCTCCCATTGGTATGGTGAGGACCATTTCTTCTGAAATTCTGAAGTAGCCATCTCAAGTGAAGGAGATATGTTCCTCTTTCTGTACCAATCTGCTGTAATATCTATTATCTAGACGCATGGAATGTTTGAATCGGGATATTTGCAGGGAAGATAGGGGGTTAAATCTATCAAGGAATCTCCTGTCTCTTCTGGCTAATATCCAGATTTGCCAGAAAGCTCTTGCTCTAAATACGCGGCTAATTTTTCCTGCCTGTTGTTTTTGGAAACCTGGAATGACGCTGCCTGGGATCCTTGTTCCAGAAATCATTTATCTTCTTTTTTTTTTTTTTTTTTTTTTTACGTTGTAAGCAACTGTCCAAAGTTTATTCAAGAAGTCCAAGAGACCCCTAGCTATGATGCACTCCCACCAGAGGACCTGGTGTAGACCGTCTTCGAGGCTGGGGTGTGGGCATATGCCGCAGAGGACGGGATGTCCATTCCTTTCTCTGAGCACCGTAGCGCCGTGGGGACGCAGGAATGCAGATGTAGACACTGCAGCCCACCGACTTTGGTTTCTATAGTTGAGAGTGGCATATGTACTATATAGAAAAGAAGCCATTTGGGGGATATAGGTTGCAAGTTAAGAGAGGAAGCTTCATGAGACCAGTTGAGGGATAGAGCTGTCTGAATCGAGTGAGGTTCTGATTGAATCTTATGGCCTATCTGAGATGACATTGTATACTAGTCTGATAGCGGGATCTTGTCTTTGGAGCCGTGGATATCAGTTAGTAACCAGCCGCCGTATGACCCCCTGGCTGTACATGGACCTAGCTTGAGACCAGGCACCTCCAGGCAGTCCACCTGGTCTCAAGCTAGCTCCATGTACAGCCAGGGGGTCCAGCGTTTTACAAACGCCCAGGAACAGCAAATTTTGACGAGCTTTGGGCCAAAACACTCGGTTTCAATTTAGTTCAAAAAATAAAAGATGTCCATTTTGACGAATTGGCAGTTTGGCTACCTGTACAGTGTACAGATATCTGAGATCATGGCGAAGAGCCCGGGGACATCATCTTTTGAGTTACTCTGACCACATCAATCTCTCCAAGGGAGAAGACTCTGGATTCCGTGATAGGTTCCAACCTGGAAAAAAATTGGTCAAAGTCCATTCAGATGCTTCTGTTGAACCGTCCTCCTTTATGGCTTCCACCCTGAAAAAGGAAGAGGGAACTGTATGGTCTCTGAACCATTGGAGTTCTCTGAACATGGTAGGGGCGGACCACCACCTGAGGGGAGGCACAGTGACTGGCCCATAGAGGAAGCTCGGTCCTGAATCCTGATGATACGGGCTGACCCCTGGGCCCTGGCCTGCGTCGCCCACCTGCTGTAGCAGGTATCGCACCTGCTGGTGGGTTGCAGCTCCGGCATGTTCCCTCATTGGAGGCGTGCGCACCTATGTGGCTGCTAAAAAAAAAAAAGAAAAAAAAAAAGAGGCATGGCATCTGTGCGGGCGTACAATCCTAGGGGGTTAGGGCTGGTTGAGAGAAGAGACTCGTTTCAGGGCGTACTCACACTTGAAGTATCTCAAATGTATCTGACCGCATTCATGGCCATACCTGGATGTATCTGGCCGCAATTGCAGTCAGAAAGACCTAAAAACGTCCTAGTGTGAGTATGCCCTCAGCTGGTCTGGCTGCCAGTGGCTGGTGAATGCTGGCTGGTACCGGGTTTCGTTCTTTTTTTCCTTCTTTTTTTTTCATCCAAAAAATTTGGTCCATTTCTGGGCGTGTCATCCTTGCCCAGGGGCCATGCTAAGGGCCTCGCCACACCACTCTCGAAATGTGCAAAAGACAAAAATGTGGCCGGCAGAGATGGAGACAGAAAGGAGAAGGAGAAGGAGAAGGAGAGAGAGAGAGAGAGGGAAAGACAGAAAGAAAAGGAACGGATAACCGAAATGGAAAAGGAGAAGGAGCGAGAAAGGGCGAGGGAGAGAGAAAGGGAAAGGGAAGGAGAAAGGGAAAAGGAAATGGAAAGAGATAGGGAAAGAGAAAGGATGAGGGAAAGGGAAAAGGAAAAAGAAAGATGGAGGTTCGTCCCCAAGGACAAAGAAACGGAAGGGCCCTCGACTTCACAACAGGATAAAGATGTATCGATGGCGATTCTGGAAGAGTCGAAGATAACATCACACACTGATAGCCGCCAGTAGCACGGCTCAATGGAGGGAGAGGGCATAGGAAGAGGAGGAGGTCCAGCGGGGGAAGTGGGCAAGGAAAGATTGGGGGGCCCCGAGAGACCTCGAAAGCCCCTCCCGGACGGCCTGTGTATGGCGGAACCGGTTGATACGTTAGACCGTGCGGATTTGAATATTCAGAAGATCCTGATTCCGCTAATCTGTGCTAATTCCAACAAGGGTGTGATGGTAATGGCAACACAGCTTGCCAACGATCTTCTGGAACTCCCGACTGCAGATGCCGAAGGGACCTTGACCGAACGGGTAATCTTGGAAAAGGTCAAACCATTAATTCCGAATTTCCTTCAAGTACGAGTGATTCCAAATGGACGAATTGGCTGCGCCACGGCAGAGGATGCGAAAGGAATCAGAGCTCGTCTGAATTTTGTGTTCGTAGATGCTAAGATGGATAACCTGACGATGCAACAGTTGGCGACAATGGACAAGGATTGGTTCCCTCTGTCCATTTTGGACTCCCCCTTAAACGAGAACCTACATATGATATTATTTAAGCAAACGATGACAGCAAAAACCATTGCCCAATGGCTGGTAACATCGGCCCACAGGGAAATAATTTTCAAGCCAGAGTTCGCAAATGTCTTGCGTATTTCTTGGCTGGAACAGAAAAACTTGAAAGGGGGAGACGGAGCTCGCCGTTGTAAGCAATTGGATATGAACACTCCTGTTGTTGGCCGGATCCAAGACCCAGCTGGCGTATCCACGACCTATGCTGCCTAAGGGCAAGCTACGCATAGTGTCATGGAACGTCAGAGGACTTTGTGATACCAACAACAAACATAGGAGAGACAGACTCAAATCATGGTTGCACTACAATAAGACAGCTATCGCTTGCATCCAGGAATCAAAACTTGATGAGCGGAGGCTTACCTCTGAGGCTGCTTGGTGGTCTGGTCCACAATTCTGGGCTCCAGCAAGAGGGCTGGAAGGAGAAACCGGAACCTGCGGTGGAACAGGAATCTTAATTCACAAGAATTTGGAGACTAAAATAATAGATCATATGGTTGACATATGGGGACGCTGGGCTATGAAATACCCGCGGACACGTTCCTGGGTCCGATCTCGGATGGCGGACGCAGATGGGTCCGCGTCCGCGGCCGACCTGGTCAGCGGCCGACCTGGTCCGCGCCGCGGACCCGATTTTACCAGAATTTTCCTGAATTAAATAATAGGTTAAAATATATATATATATTTATGGGGTTGTAGGGAATTTTAAGCCCTACAACCCCATTTTTTGTTTTTTTGGAATCCGACTTTGTCTAGGATTTTTAAAAAATCAAAAACTAAATTCGATTTTAAAAAAATTAAAAAAATATATATAAAGAAAAGTTGGATTTTTTTTTTGTCATCAAAAACTATTACGAGCCTTTATCATATCGCAGGGTTTAACTTATGCTTTCCGTACTCTATACCCAGACAACCACGGCTACATGTGGCATGGGTCGCAGACCCCCCCTGCCCGAAGGAGACTGGACTACCTGTTAATGAGGGGCAGCCCGTGGAATAACTGCACCAAAGTGGAGGTAGGTTCATCCTTATCCGATCACTACCCAGTGCATGCCGAATTTGACCTTTCACTAACGAAAGTTTTTGGACCTTCTTATTTCAAGTTTAATACAAATCATCTCAGTGATAAGGGGGTTGTGGATTGGATTAAGAATCACCTGGAACAGTGGCCGCAAGCCCGTGTCCTGTTTGAAGAAGAAAATCAATGGTTGGATGTGGGCTTTAGGATCCTACAAGGGACCCTAAGCAACATCTCTAGAATCAAAGCAATAAGAGAGAGAACCAAGGAGACTTGCCTGATAAATGAAATCCAGAAAGCAGAAACAAAACTGGGTAAATGCCAGTCTCAGACGCCTACTGGACAGCGAAAAGAATACGAAAAATTCAAGCACTCGAAAATATTGAAATAAAAAAACAGGAACAGTGGTCGCAGTGGCTAACCCAACGTAGCATAATTACGGGAGACAGAATGACGAAAGAAACTTTCCGCAGACTAATTCTGCAGAAAGCCAGACCCCCCATGAACCAATTAGCTCACCCTTTCACGGTTCAACAAACGATCACTGATGATGTTCATCAGATGTGTGAATATGCAGGACGTTACTTTCAGGATATCCTCACAGCAAGGCGCCCATTCGATAATATGGCATCTGACTTGAGAGAAAACTCAGACTTCTGGGACCTTACCCAGGCCAGAATCCATATGGCAGCCAGACTGGATCTTGACAGACCGGTGACAGCAGAGGAACTGTTACAAGCGGCCAAACAGATGGCAAAGGGAAAATGCCCAGGGGATGATGGTCTACCAGTAGAAGTCTATTTGGCAATTCGGCCACAAATCAGTTCGTATCTGGTCAATCGCTATAATGGGGTACTAGAAGGTAGGAAGCTGACGAAAGGTATGTTGAATGGGATTATCACGCTGATTTACAAGAAAGGAGATAAGGCTGAGATTAGGAATTGGCGCCCTATCTCAGTCTTAAATGTGTCGTATAAGATATTAGCGAAAACACTGGCACTGTGACTTTCTAGATACCTTCTGGATCTTATACAAAAAGAACAGGGCGCCTTCGTGAAACATAGGTCCATTATGGATAACATTGCCGCAACAATACAAGCTCTGGGAATAATTACTGTCGGAAACCAAAATGTCGCAGTCCTCCTTCTGGACATGGAAAAGGCCTACGACAGGGTTGGATGGGCCTTTGTGATGACCACCCTTAAACATATGGGCTTTGGGGAAAATTTCTCCACCTAGGTTGCTATGATGTACTCTACAACTATTGCCTCAGTTATGGTTAACGGATACAAATCCCGACAATTTGACCTGTCAAGATCCCTTCGGCAAGGTTGCCCCTTGGCCCCCTTGCTTTTCGTAATTCATATGGAAGTCTTGTTAGACAACATCAGACATAAAGATCAAATTGAAGGTCTTAGACTCCACAACCAACTTCAGTGGAAAAGAGGAACCTTGGCCGATGACCTGACGATAGCAAGCGTGAACCGCAGACCATCACTGATCGCACTGAGGAAAGTACTTGACACATATTGTGAACTCTCAGAGGCCTCAATCAACTGGAATAAATCTACTTACTTCCTACCTAGAGACTATGAACTTGAGGTGGAGTGGGGATTGAAACAAGTATCGTCTGACTCTTCAGAACGATTTTTAGGTGTGCAGGTGACACTATTTATTAACTCAAAGTTTCAAGACTCGATCTTGGTTGAAAGATTTGTGAGCAGGTTATCAAGTTGGAGTCATAAACGCCATTTATCTCTACTAGGAAGGGCATGGGTCATCCAGGCTGCAGGCTTGGCAGTATTATGGTTTGTACTATCTACACACCTTCTCGGTGATAAAGCCTACAAAGACATCAAGAAAGCGGCGGCCAGACTGCTGTAGAAGCCTGAAGCAGAGGAGAACCAGAGTTTTTTCTCTAAAGTGGCGTGGGAGTCGGTGTGTTTTCCCAGGGCTGAAGGCGGCGTAGGCTTACTAGACCCAAGACAACAGAATATATCTCTGCTGGCCAAATGGCCAGTTAAAGCCTTACTGGAAGATCCCCGGTCCCCCTGGCTATCTCTGGCCGTCTATATACTAGGCCAGTTAAAGCCTTACTGGGAGATCCCCGGTCCCCCTGGCTATCTCTGGCCATCTATATACTAAGTACGGAATGGAATCTGAGTAGACCAGAGGATGCATTGGCTTGCCTACTAATTCGCTCTTATGTTAATCGGAAAGTGAGATCGATATTCTAGAGAAATATTCTGACCACCTGGCATAAATTATTTCCATCAGAAAGAGAGAGCCCTGACACTAAGGAGTCCGTCCTGAATCAGATTCTATTTGAGAACCCCCTGATAGTGAATGTCACAGGAACCCCCTTCTCAGCTCATGACTCAGCCGGAAACTTTGGGAGAGCGTGGGTAGAAAAAGGTGCGGGTCAGGGATATATGGGATGAGAGGGGTAAGAAATGGAAGGAAACGGCTCTAATCAAAGAAAAACTGGGGAGACTCGGACATGTTGCTACCAGATTGGAGGAAATTCAGAAGGTCATCCCCCATAGTTGGATTCTATTGCTGACCGAAACTGTAATTCCGGGGGGAGGACTGTGGTTAATGTCACAACCCCAGCAAGACTCGGTGCTTCAAATCACAGATGAACTGGGAGACGAGGGATGGGCAGCAACCGTATGGAACCGGCCAGCAGACTTCGCTTACAGCAAGACCCTGGTGGAAGGGGAAAAGCTGAGGTTGTCCTCCTTGAAAGACTACCCAGAAGTAATAGTGAGAACAAGAACTCAGAGACCGCAGGGGCGAGGTCCCCTGATTACGGTGGCCTCCCTTCCGGTCCGTCTGATACCCTTGGTGAGTGCTCCTGCAGACTGTCGGAAACTTGGATGGTGGCATACCCAGAGATTAGTTCTCAACAAAAGAAGGTACGAGATGGTTAAGGAAAAAAGTGAAGAAACCTGCATTAGAGGTGGTAGCCAAGCGGAGACTGAATCAAGGATGTCTGCAACTATCGGAAGAACAACTGTACTCCCTTTGGACGCAATTCAAGCAGCTACCTTCACAACGTTTATCAAGTATTATGTGGCTGCAGTCCATGATGGCGACACCCTCGGCGGTGTGCCTTGTATCCAAGGGGATGGACATCCCTGCCAGCTGTGTACGCTGTAAGTGGATGTGGGAAGACTCGCGTCATCTATGGTTGACTTGCCCGGCCTCGAGAAGAATCTGGGATTGGTGGATACAGCATTGGGATAGGATCACAAATAGGAAATTTACTTGATCTGACGAGTGGATTCTGAATGGCACCCACGATGTTGCAAACTCGGAAGAAAAGAAATGGTTGTTTGTAGCTCAGGCACTCCGGGCTATTATTATGAAGATAATCGGGGATGACAGAAATGATCAACTCTTCAAAAGCAGGTTTATATCGGACAGCGCTATTAAGAACCTCATAACTTATAACATCAGGATCACAATTACTAGTGATTGGGTTCGGAGGGCCAACAGAGGAAGTATACCCAAAGTGGGAGAATGGTTTTGGGACACCTCGGGTAGAGAATCCAGATTAGTCAAGCTTACTACAGAAGGCAGACTGTGCTTTTCGCCCTGGCTTCTCTCCACAGCAGGTCATGGGGAGCGTTGTAGCTCCCCCCCTTGACGGAGAACCGGAAGAGAGAAGCCTGTTGAGGTAGAGAACGGAATGTCTCCCAGTCCTTGGTGAACAGAAGTCATTTGGCCATTTTAGCGGCAACCTCAATTTTTTTTAATCTTTTTGGAGATTCTTTCGTTGAGGGACACTGGACCTGGTTTCCAGGAGCCTAAAGCTGGGTAAAGGCCCAAGCATGTGTGTACCAGGTTGATATGTGGGGTGTGTTCCCGGGCCCTTGTCTCTCAAAAGGAATGAATATCGACATTCTTCAAAAAAAAAAAAAAAAAAAAAAAAAGTGGCCGGCGCATCTGGCTGTGTTCTAGGCGGAAGTTCATTCTCGTTCTGCCCATTTCGAGGGTAGTGTGGTGAGGCCCTAAGCCTTACCTTCTCTGTATCGTTCCAATTTTAACGGACTCGGCTGGTCGTGGGGTGTACTATCCTACGGTCCCTACCCATCTCCGCTGGTCAATGTAGTGTGCTGCCCTACCCGTTTAGGTCCGTTTAGGTTGGTCACAATACCAGCCCTCATTAACGTGGATACTCTGGAAACCAACCAGAAGTGAACCTGGGGCACAAGCCCTGGCGCCTGGTCCCATCAACAAAGAGGATTGGATTTAATTCCTGAACCTGGGCGTGCTTCTGGAGAGATGTAGACATTGCAGAGAGTTGTGATTGATCCGTTTTTCTGCATCTCTGCGGAAAACACATTCAGAGTCAGGAATTAAACCCAATACTCTTTGCTAATGGGACCAGTCCTCTAGTCTCTAATTCTTCTATTTTTCATGACATGACAGACGACCAAGGTCGCAGTCAGCAGTCACACGGACTAAATGGGATTGCCACTTATTCAACTGCAAGAGAAATTCCCAAGCACCAACTAGCGTAGCTCAAGGCCTACTCACACCAGTTTTTTCCTAAATGTATCTGACCACACTTACAGCAAGACCTGGATGAATCTGACTTCTATAACCTCGACAACTTAGTGGAGAAAGTCATGGTGGGAGTAATATGCCCTCAGTTCCTTGCCAATGCTTCGGGAAGGACATAGTAAGCGACATTCAAGAGGGAGATAGATCACCAATCCCTTACAAAATGACATTCCTTTTGTCACCCTACTAATCCTGATATTCCTTTTGTCACCCTTCTTGTACAACAAAAAAAAAAATCAAAATTAAATAATCATTCTATAGTAAAATTACATTCTAAATTTTAAATTTTTATTCTATCTTAAAAAATGTCATTCCAATTTTAAAATTTTTCGTCTTACTTGGAAACTTTCCTTCCAAGAATGGGGTATCCCTTCTTATTTGAACTATATGCTAAAGATGGAATGAAAGTATGGATGAGTTCATGAAATATTTAAATTGGACTGTCATTCTAAGTAAGGATTTTCAGTCATAAATATGTTAATCCAATCTAAATAAGAAGATATTTGTTGTAGTAGAATGAAAATTTAATTAAACATTTCATAAATTCGTCCAGAATTTCATTCCATCTTGAACAAACAGATGTAGTTGGAAGGAAAAACTCGTATTTAGACGGGAACTTATCAAATAAAACTGAAAATTTTAGAATTGGACGAACATTGGAATGATGAAGTTTTTTTTTTTTAATGTTTTTTTTTTAACTTTTTTTTCTCGTGGGAATTTTTCTGTTGTACAACAGCGTTATGAGTGGGATAACGGTAGAAAACACCCACGCCAAAACCTTTTCAGTTTTGGGCACCCGAAGTTCGGCCGCTCGGTACTACCAGCCCAAACGTCCTCAGCCTGGGTGCAAGGCGCCTTGGCTGTCAGCTCCCTTGACCTGTTTTTACCGATTCATGAATTTGGCACTGTTTTTGTGCAAGATTCATGAACCGGTAAGGCCCTTCTTTTTCAAAATAGGGTATGTGGGCCTCATTCTATCCTTCAACGGTACCGCCCTCGATCTCTTCTATATCAAATGGATCTGGCACTTTTTATGCACCAGATTCATGATCTGATAGGGCCCTTAGAGTGACGCGTGGGCTTGTACTACCCCACATGAAAAAATTGGGTCGGTAGTACCAAACAGCCAAACTTTGGGTGCCCAAAACCGAAAAGGTTTTGGCGTGGGTGTTTTCTACCAATTATCCCGTTATTACTCCTCGACACGTCTTCGGCAAGAGTGCCCCGTTCGAAGATCCTGTTGAAGAGTCTTAGTGGTATCGGTCTCACTTGGTCCCATATGGCTTGATAGAGCTCCACTGGAAGACCGTTGTCGCCTCACGCTTTCTCCTGTGCCACACATGTCACTGCTTCCTTGAGTTCTTCGAACGATAGCGGTCTGTCGAATGTCTCTCTTTGTTGAGGTTCCAGTCTGCATGTGGTGTGGCGCCATAGGTCTGCTTCTGCTTGACGTTCAGCAAGGGATTCAGTTGTAGGCCTTCTTGAGGTAAGGATGTCCCAGTAGTATTCCACGGCATATTCTGCCATAGTTTCTGTGTCCTCTGGAATGTCTTCCTGAGAGTTAAAAGGATGATCCAATGCGTTGATAATGCAGTGCGAGCATGCTGGACATAAATGTTGAAATGTCTCTTTCGACATCCTGTCGACATGTGCCATCCCTCATTCACTTGCTCTTTTTACCCATACTTCTTGATTTTTCATCTCTAAACCCTCCCACTTTCGCAGCCACCCATCTCTTCTCCTCTTCCAATATATATCTGTGTATGGATTTTTCCCAATCTGTTCCTCTGCTTCCAACGTACTTTGTTCTCCTTTTGTTAACCGGATCGCCAGGTGTAGCCAGCTTTTTCTGGGTGCAGCGTTCTGAACACGTCCGTGATTGTTCCTCCATGATCCGGCCCAGAACAACTGCGTCAGCTTTCCTTGAGCCAGCTTCTGAAAAGTCCAGACCGGGCCAAAGAACTGTGTTGAAGTCCCCAGCTAACACCAAATTTACAGCGCTTGTTAAGATATTGTGCACGTCCCCCAAGAACGATCTGCGTTCTCCAGGTATGACCAGAACATAGACTGACATCAAAGACCATTCCTTTTCTTCAAACCGGATTCAGACCCAGGTCCACTGCCCCCATATGTCAGTCTCACTTTCGAGCACGGTAATGTCCAGGTTCCTAGTATGGATCAGAATGGTTGTTCCTCCTTTTGTTCCGTCGACCGGGGACCACCGCTGCAGACTTCTCCACCATCAGTTCAGGTCCCCCAAAGCTTTGGCAAGGAGGTTGGCAGAAGTTCTCCTGGAACTGGTAAATGCAGACCAAGGGGCCTTCGTGAAAGGCTGCTCCATTGCTGAGACTCTAGAAGTTGCAGCTAGTGCACTAAAGATCGTCAGTAAGGAGAGGAGACATGTCATAGTAGCCATGCTAGATCTGGAGAAGTCCTACGGCCGAGTCAATTGGTCCTTTGTCTTCGCCACACTGGAGCATTTGAACTTCGAGAACTCCTTCCACAACAGGGTGTCGGCCTTGTACAGAAGCTCCACTGCAACAGTCCTAGTAAATGGCAAACGGTCACACGTCTTCGAGTTGTTAAGGTCCCTGTTACAAGGGTGCCCGCTGGCCCCCATCTTGTTTGCTCTACAGATTGACATGGAACTTAATGCATTGAGGGATACCCCTCTCATCCGACGCCTGCACGTGAATGATCTAATGGAGGTACTTACGGGAGCCATAGCCGATGATTTGTTGTTGATCACCGAGGTGACGCCGGAATCTACGGAGGCATCCAAGTCCAAAGAAATTCTCAATCAGTACTCTTCGATGTTCGAGGCCCAGGTAAACTGGGACGAATCAGTCTATTTTCTCTCGGAGGAGTATGACCTCACAGATGGCTGATCAATGAAGAGAATTAAAGAGATAGAGTTGAGAAGAAACGTCGGCCTGCAAGTCTCCCTCTCAAAATAGTAGTCCGGATCAGGATGTCATCCTAACGGCGAAAATAAGTGCCCGGGTGAAAAGATGCCAATCTGCCTTGGGTCTTTCTTCGATGGGCAGAGCTACCGTCATATCAACTGCCATCCTTTCACTGATCAAGCATATAGCCGCAGTTATCCTCATTTCCTGAGGTACACTAATGTAACAACAAATCAGAAAAATGTCAGTTCGCTACCTATGGAAACCAGATGTGGAGGAGTGTGACGGCCCAACCTCACGCCCGGTGCGACTTCCTGATCGGAGTGAGAGTGGGCCTGGAAGTGCGAAAGGGGTTGTGCCAAGGATTTTAGGAAAGTGGGGGTGGAGTCCCAGGTCGGAACAGAGATCTCCTGTCGCAAGCTTCAGGGATATGAATGCAGGTCGGAGTCCGGTTTTACGCTTCGGAGAGTGGAGCTACCGCCGCCGTTGGTTCCGTCATCTGGATCGGACTCGTATTTCATGTACCGCCGAGACGCTATGGCTATCTCACTGGCTAATCATCTGTCAATGTCGAACGTCGCAGGTCTCGGACTCCGACGCGGGCGGCCTCAGCCGAAGGCTGTGCTCCCGTCGTTCTTCCTCCGAGCGGGTCCATTGGACGAAGTCCGACGCCCGGTAATCGTGATCCTACAGGGACTCTGCACACGGGGGCTGGGGCCAGTAGGGGGCAAGTGCCCGGCGGGCCGACAGGGGCCGATGGTCAAGGTGTGAAAGGGCAATATACGGTGGTAGGGAGGAAATTCGGTTTATATGATAACAATTTCGTGTTCTGCGATGATGTGACACATGTATGAGTCGAGACAGCTGGGGAGGTGGGGGATACTCGTGCACGTGACGATCTTTTGTGGCCGAACTTACACTGGCACGCGCGTGCACAAGATCTATTTGTCGGTTGGGCTGGTATTGACATAGGATTCACAACCTTTACTTGTGTTCGGTTGGGCTGGTATTGACATAGGATTCACAACCTTTACTTGTGTTCGGGCATGCTCTTCGAAGAGCAATGATCGCGACATGAAACCGACGTCTAATCACTAATATGCTTATCCAATTGGCATTCAAAAGAAGATTCAATCATCCATGCGTCGTGCCTCAAGAGGTCTCGACAGTCGGGACATACAAAGATCGAGCATAGAGGAATCAATCATCCAAGCCGATAATTCAGACAGAGAAAGAAGGGGACAAGGAAAAAACTCACACATCATTTCACGAGGAAACAACGAAAGGCAAATGGACCGAGTACGGACCTTGTAGACACGCGTGTAAGTAGCGACGTTCTTCGACCGCACTTACACGTGTGTGCACAAGGTCTGTCCGTCGGTCAAATGGGCAAAGGCCTGCGACTCGCAACGTATACGCAGTGATCCGTTAACTGGAAGATGGACAACCCTATCGTGAGGCAGACATCTAATCATTTACCATGCTCATCTAGTCATACGCCAAACATCCATCCATCCGACTTCGAATCACACACACACAAGCAGGTGATTAATCCATCACGTTGCCAATTCATATAGAGGGAGGAAAGAAGCGGGAGAGATGATCACACATCGATCCTAAAAAAAGGAACAAAGGAAAAAGTATGAGATGTCGATCCCAAAACGAGCCAAGGGCGACCTGCGCCAGATACCAAAATTACTCAGAAGAATCGGAGAAAGACACCACTCCAACACATCTCTTCTCTCTCTCTCTCTCTTTCTCTCTCTCTCTCTCTCTCTCTCTCTCTCTCTCTCTCTCTCTCTCTCTCTCTCTCTCTCTCTCTCTCTCT
>BFEA01000777.1:14771-34028 GCA_003427395.1 Chara braunii
CGGGTCACGGTCCCCATGCCAACCCAAGGGAGTAGAGCACGCATGTTGTGTTGCATAGTCCTTTGAGCTCTTGTTGCGCATAGAGGGGTGTGGGTCTGTCTCTTATACACATCTAGATGTGTATAAGAGACAGGGTTAGAGTAGGGCCTTACCCCTGGGGCCCGAGGCGCATTTCAGGGGAGTGACTACTGGGGCCAGCACACCCCTCAAACCCCTTTCTCCCCCAAGAGCCTCTCTGCTAGCTGGGAAACACACTGTGGTACCCAGACGCATAGCAGGGCGGCTCCAGGCGAGGAGGGGGGTGCAGGGGGGGATGGTACCAGTAGTCTCCTGAGCCTGTCGTCGAGTGCTGCCGCTATAGATTGGTCGGAAACTGCTACTGTGCTGCAGGTGGCGCAATCATCGCACTATACCCATCTGCGCGAAACAGATGTCTACCTATTGCTATAACCTAAGAAACAGTGGTTGTCAAGGTACACATGGGCTAAGATGCTACCTCTCAAAGACACTGGCCCTGACTTCAGGGCGCTGCTTGCGCACTCTATTTGTCCCAACTCAGGTTTTAGACTTTCTCAGGAAAGGCATACACACTACTGCATAAGGGCCCCGTGGTCTGTCGTGTATTGATAACTACAACCACATCTTAGGTCCTATCTAACACGAATGCCCTTATAGTGGCGACTTATGGTTGTCAAGGTACACATGGGCTCCCCACTCCCAAAACTGTTCCCCAGCGTTTTTTGACTGATTCGTCTTAGATTCCCCACTATGTTACTCTACGGAATCCTGACTCTACTCTCTATTCCCTGCCCACCTACAAATACACTAATGGTTTTGACATGGACCTGCTGTCTGTAACAACCGACCGAAGGCGAGGCGCCCGGGTTGTTCCCCGCGAGTGACCCAGGCCGAATACGGCTCCCACTGGCTCCAAAACCGCGCCTCCCCTGCAATTGACTTTCTGGTACAGCGGTCGAAGTCGCTCATGATTGCCGTCTTGATGTTGTCGATCACCCGATATCTGAGCTTCTCGAGGGCTGGCGGTGTCCCTTGCCGTACACATTCGTTCCAAATCGTCCAGATGGCCCAGAGGATCTCATCCCGTACTGTCTCGCTTGCCAGCTGGCTCCCGTGGCCGGGTTTCTGCGGGGCCATGTTGAGTCCCAACAAGATACCCGTGCTGTCGTCCTTCGTAATACCATAGGGGGAGCTATCCACCATCTCGTCTGCCCACCAGTGCCAGAAGGTGCAGACCATGAGGCATCGAATGAAGAGGTGCAAAAGGTCTTCGATCGCTCCGCATCCGGCTGCGCACTCCGCGACTTGGTACTGGCTCTTCGACGCCTGCCATTCCGCTGTCGGGACCGCCGGATGGGCAATCATCCATAGGAGGCCCGCATGCTTCTGATTTGGGAGACTCGCCCATGTCACGCATTGGTCCTTCCATCGCTTGCGCGTCCATTTCGCCAGGCGGGCCGGCGGGAGCCAGGCCCGTTTGGCCCATCGGTCCCGAAGGTTTTCCCAGATATCCACGTGTGGGAGCAGCGATCGATAAATTTGGTTAGTAGCCAGCTGCTGAAGGGCAACCTTCTTTTGATGATGGTGCTGCTTCGGCCATGTCCAATCCTATGGATCGGAGGGCAAATCGCGTCGACGGATGGAGATCCTAAATGGCACCATGCAATCCGGCGCCTGCCTGCTCCCTTGGGCCACGGAGACTATTTCCACCGCATGTCTGGGGAGTTGGCCTCCTTGGCCGCTTCGGATCAGCAGTTCGCCTAGGCCGCTATGGCTGGTGGCAACTTGCCACGTCGTGACACGCACTGCATTGCCAGGCCCATTGGCTTCCACCCTGTAGATGTTGGCGGGCGCTTGCTCTCCTTTCAGCTTGACCCACTCCCCTGCATTGATCTGGTCCTGCCTTAGTAGATCCAACCATTGGGTAGGGATGGCATTCCTCAGTTCAGCCAACCTGCATGACCGCTGCACTTGATGTGGAAGTTCCCTAGTCAGTTCTTTGTCTGTTTTCCACTCCCCCACGTGTTCGTTCCACAGGTGGCCCACCTTGAAGACCCCTTGCTCTACCCATTGTCGTCCGTAAGCGCCACGCTTCCCTTGCCATGGGAACAGTCCCCCTGGTCATTGCAGATGAAGCGGTTATCGAAGAGGAGTTGGTTGTATACAGCATCTGCAGTCACGGGTTCGCAATTCATCAGGCTGATCTTCTTCCATAAGCCCAGAGGCACCAACCAAATTGTTCCTCGTGCCACGTGGCCGATCAGTCCACTGCTGGCCAGACTAACCTCTACGAGTGCACGTGGGAGGTGCAGGGCATGTGCCAGGTGCTGGATGGTAAGCGCGTGCCACTGTTCCCCAGCCGTCCTCAGCAAGTACCATACCAAGTGGCGCATTTGCAGGGCCAGCATCTGCAGGCGTGGGTCTAAAAGGCCCAATCCCCCTTCGACGCTCGGCTGGGTCAGCTTGTTCCAGACTACTCGGCAGATTGAGGTCCGAGAGTCTACATTGTCAGACCACATGTAAGCATGGATAGCCTGGCGTAAGTACGCGAAAATCCGCCTGCCGGGCATGTGTATGGCTCCTGCATACCATACTGTGGCCAGGATGGAGTTCTTGATCACCAAAGCTTTGTCGAACACTCCCAGGTGTACTGTTGTGGACCATGCCTTTAGCTTCGTTGTCGCCACGACCGCCTGCCTGGCCATCTGTTCGACACCCCCCCAACTGGGGGTGAGGATGACTCCTAGGAACCGGGCCCGCCCATCTTCCGTTGCAAGAAGGTCCCATCCGTCTGGCGGGTCCATGTCCGCTGGTAGGATGGCATGGGATTTCTCCCAGTTAACCCTGGACACCGAATATTTACAGAAAGTTGCCAGGTCCTCCTGCAGGAAACGCAGTTGGCTGGTCTGCGGTGGGATGATGGCCCCCGTGTCATCTCCAAAAGTCAAGGACTGGATTTCTTCGCCTTGCTGGAGTCTCAAGCCCTGAAGGCGTTTGTCGCCCCGAAGAAGCTCGTGTAGCGACTCAATGTCGCTGACATACAGGGCAGGGGACAGGGGGCACCCCTGCCTCACTGAACGAGTCACTTTTAGCTTTTCGGATCTTACCCCATTGACCTGCATGATTGTGGAGGCTTTATTAAGCATTGTCCTTACCCATCCCCGAAAAATGGCCCCGTCACCGACTCTCAGCTTCGGCACCATCATCCTGTAGGTTACGGGGAGACCGGTTGCGGCTTTGTTGTGGTGTCGTCTTCGTGTCCGCACTCACAACGGCGCGTTTCGTTTGTGTTGAGGGGGTGTCACGACTTGGTGAGGACGCTCTGCGCTCTTCGCCATCCGAGCGGCGCCATTGAGCGGTGGCGCAGGTGGGCTCGACCCTTCACCCGCTGCTTACCGTATGCGAGGGCGGAGACTTGTGGGATGCGTGATGCACCCTCTGACGGAGTCGCGAAGTTGGGCGCGTCATCCGCCCGACTCGTTGGAATGCGCGCTTGTGCCCTTCGTGTCCCCCATCCTGTGGTCTCCGTATGCTGCACGTCATCCGCCCGACTCGTTGGAATGCGCGCTTGTGCCCTTCGTGTCCCCCATCCTGTGGTCTCCATATGCTGCACACCGTGACGGATCGCGTTGCGTTGCGTTGTTGTTCCGTTGTGTTGTGGTTCCGCTCGCGTTGTGGATCCAAGGGGGAGGGGGTGTGTTCCTTTTGCGCCCCCGTGCACCCCGTGCACAGGTGGAGGCTTTTCGTTCGTCCAGGCGTGTTGGAAGCGTGGTGCATTTGTTTCTCCTTTCACCCGCGTTTCTCGATGGAGAGATGAGGCGGTGCACTTCGCTGACGGTACGTTTTGGGCGGGCGGTGGCATCCGGCTGTGGGCCGAAGCTGTGGGTGGTTCCTTCGCGCGCGCCGTTGTTCGGATAGTGTGGTTATCTTGAGATCTCAGGGTGTGGTGTGGGCGGGTGCTTTTCGCAGCCAATCTTTTGAGCGGGTGCGGCGGGCTGTGTTGGATTGTGCGGTACCTTGCCGTTGGAGATGGCCGATGGAGGGGAAGTTCACCTGAAATTCAAACAACCGGACTTCGCGGCGTCTCGGCAGCTCATTGCACGTTCTACGATTGTTCGACGTTGTTTTGGTAGGCTGGCCGGTGTGATGTGCCTACGTGCGCCTCGACCATCTCTCCTTGCGGCTGCTCGTTACACCCGCTACCTGGTTGATCCTACCAGTAGTCATATGCTTGTCTTAAAGACTAAGCCATGCACGCCTAAGTGTGAACACTTTGCACTGTGAAACTGCAATGGGAGTTCCTTCTGCAGGCCATGGCCCGACCGCCAACCGGACCGCCGTCGACGATCAGGCGCCAATCATGGCAAGACGACGAGCAAGGGTGAACGCAACGATCCAATACCCGGCACCACGACATAGGAAAGCCCCGACAGCCGAGACCGCCGCCAACGACGACCGAGCTGTCGTGAAATAAGCCCTCCGGGAGAGACGACCATGGACCCGCACAGCGCTGCAAAAATGTTCGCTTGACCACCAAAGAACGACTCGCCCGTCCCTCCCAAACTGGAAACCACCCAAAGCGTGTGCAGAGAGTCCCTCGTAACTCGAGTACAAGGTCCCAAAACCCACACCCAGAATGTCGCCTTCTTCGATTGCAAGGGGGCTGCTAAGCACGCACGCCCCTATAACAGTGCAAACGGGACTCCAAACCGCCAGCCACCAACTGTTTGGCACATCCGAAGGGTGCTCACTGAGGCACCCGCCGAGGGACCTGCACATTTCCCTTTCCAACAAGCTGACTGAACAGACCCCAATGGCGATGTCCCCCTCACGACCTCTCATCCCTTTCCGATCTCAATCAGACGCCTCTGGACCTTCGATCCTGGGAGACCCCCTTTCCTCGGGGTCGTTCCTACGGCCGAGTGGCAGTGCGAGGTATCTGCTGGCCCCACAAAATTCGACACCTCAAAAGTCTGTCCCATCTCCGTCCCTTCCACACACAAAGGGATAAGGGGAAGGGCCGGGGAAAAAACATAAATACATTAAAAAAAAAAAAAAAAAAGGACGAAACAAACAGAGAAAAGGCCAAGCAGCTTTCGTGGCTAGCGACTCAGATCACGCTGCGGTGTGGGAGTGAAAAGTTTATGGGAAGTCTGGCAGAATCGTGCGTCCGTTGTGGGGTTATGTGTTGGCGAACATGACCGGACACGCACTCCAGAAAGAGAAGGGGAAAAAGAAAAGTCAAGGATGACTTGACAAAATCGTCATTTCAATTTGTGCCGGCCCCGAAAAAAACTGCATCCGGCAGAAGAATTAAGGCCGAGAACCCGACGGCCATAAGCATTTCCGTGCATGTCCCGGAGAACACCATGGAGCCAATCAGGTACTGCCTGTGAAGCAGCCCGCCATGATCACGCGCACGTGCGGGGAGGGCCGGATAGGGCAGGAAGTGGGCCGTTTGCCCCCGCCATGAACATCATTGCTCGCACGCGTGGGGGCGGGGGGGGGGGGGGGGGGGGGGGCACATAGGGCACGAAGTGGCCTCTCTGTTCCCAAAGCTGGGGGGCGCGCGGCCCCCCCAAGATCATGACTACACAATCGCATGGCGAGGCCCACGTAAGGCAAGAAGTGGGTATTTTGTTCCCAAGCCATGATATTACGCACACACATGGGGAGGGCCAGATAGGGTGAGAATTGGCTTTCCAGGTCCAAAACACCAGGGGCATGCTTCGCGCGCCCCCATCACGATTACGCTTCTACGCAGGGGGGGCCAAACACCCTCCGTCTCTCCCCCTCTACTAAAAATCTTCCGTTAAATTGATTGAATGCTTGCTTGAGCAAACTTTTATCTACAGAATGAGAAGATTCAGAATTTTGTTTTCATCATGAAAGATAGGTGAATCCAATAGGGAAAAAAAAAAAAAAAAAAAAAAAAAAAAAAAAAAAAAAAAAAAAAAAAAAAAAAAAAAAAAAAAAAGGTCATATACATAATATTATAGACGTATGTACATAGTACACGTTTGCATTTTGTTTGAAAAAAAGTCATATACTTGAAGAATAGCTTTTTTTTTTTTTACTGAAACAAAAGTCGCCCGCCACATCGTGAGTAAGTACAAGGGCATAGAGCTCACAGTCATACGTGGACTTAGTTAATTTATGAGATGACATCCTTTTGCTCATGTACTCGATCTGCCTCAACGTTTTCTTCTCCTTTTGCACAAGGATCACGCCTATGTTGTATTGGTTGCGTCTGTGGTCACAACAAAGGGCTGTTCACGATCTGGAAGTTTGAGGACTTCATCGTGCGTCAGGGCATACTTCAATTTCTTGAAGGATGCCTCACACCAGAGGTGGCAACTGGGATTTTTTGGAATACTTGTACCTTACCTACCCATACCCTCCTTGAAAACTAACCACCCATACCCTCCTTGAAAACTAACCACCCATACCCACTGTATAGATGGCCTACCGGACCTTTACCCATCCTTATCTGCTAAAAAAAAAAAGAAGTGTACTTGTACCTGCCCTACCTGAACCCCTTCAGACTGTAGCTGCCCATAACTGCCCTTGGACTTTCTATTTCAAAACTAACCATGGCCACCTACACCCAGACCTTTTGTTAACCACATGTACCGTACCCAACCAATTTTTGTTTTCACCCCTACCCACCCGTCCCCACCCAGAATTGTATGCACCCACCCATAACCATCCACATTTGTGACCCACCCTCCCCTAACCACCCCAAATTGTCCCCAACTGGCCCTAACTGCTTGTAAATGTCCCCAACTGCCCCTAACCGCCACCCCTATCAGCCCCTAACCATCCGCATTTGTGACCCACCCTCCCCTAACCTTCCCTAACTGTCCCGAACCGCCCCTAACCGCCCCTAACTGTCCCTAACCGCCCCCAACTCTCCCCAACCGCCCCTAACAACCTCTTATCAATCCTAACTGTCCCCAACCACCCCAAACGGCCCCTAGCCGCCCCCTATCCCCTCTAACTCCCCAACGTGGAAGATTCATTCGATTTTGCTCATCCTACTGATGAAAGTAGTGTGAGGCCAGCCACAAGGTTGAAAACTTACCTGTTCTCTCTCTCTCTCTCTCTCTCTCTCTCTCTGATGGCCATGCATCACACACAGAATGGCAACGGGTACAACCACGACGGTCGGACGATGTCCGTGCAGTGGCAAGCAC
The DNA here is from genome assembly GCA_003427395.1 of Chara braunii. Classification (NCBI taxonomy): domain Eukaryota; kingdom Viridiplantae; phylum Streptophyta; class Charophyceae; order Charales; family Characeae; genus Chara; species Chara braunii. The sequence goes on from BFEA01000777.1 coordinate 21,986, forward strand.
ACAGAAGGGCGGGGTGTACAACCATGACGGGTGGCCAATTTCCAAGGGGGAACTCCCTGAGGCGAGGCTGGAACCTTCCAATTTCGAAAGTGGCCAATTTCGAAGTTGGAAGGCTATTTCCTGAAATATTTTTCTCGTCGTTCGCGCCAGGAAAAAAAATTGTGCCTAAGAAAAAAACAGCCCTGTCCGTCTGCAGATTTCCTAGGAAGAAGGGAACGGGGGGGGAGAAGGGGGGGAAGGTGGATATTACGTACGGTTACCCGACAAAATTGCTTGCCCGCCCATACCCATCTGATTCTTTTTTTCACCACCCTATAACGTCTTTACCCATGCTTTTGTTTTTCTTGGCCGCCCATACCTGCGTTTTTTCCCTTTTCACCGCCAGGACCCGCCCATGCCTGCTCGTGATCTCCATGCAGTGCAACCGTGCCTGCCCTGAAATCCACAAATCAAATTTATACCTGCCTATACCGATGCCCCTCTCCGGAATGGTACCCATACCTGCCCATAACCTGCCGGTTACAGTTGGGTACAGTCGGGTACGAGCAACGGTTACCCAGTTGCCACCTCTGCCTCACACTCTTCGGTTCACTCCCATAGGTTGTGAAGGCGCGTGAGGTCAGTTAGAGGGGAGACTATTTACTGTGTTGTAATTCTTCACAAAAGGGCGGTAGTAGCCTGTCATCCCTAAGTAGGACCTCACCTCAGTCACAGACTGAGGAGTCACGTATGCTGGCCACTTCGGCATCATCGACTTCAATCCGTCCGCGGAAATCTCATAACCCAGATACAAGATCTTGGTGCAACCAAATTCACATTTCTCCAAGTTAACCTTGTACTGATGCTGTCTTAGGAGCCCTAGCAATGTTTTCACGTGCTCAACGTGCTCCTCTACATTCCCACTAAAAATAAGTATATCGTCGAGGTACGCGACGATAAACATGTCAAAGTAGTCATGAAAGATCCGATTAATTGCGCTCTGGAACGTCCCATGAGCATTGCATAGGCCAAAGGGCATCACCACAAACCCGTACAGACTTTACCTGGTCTAAAAGACTGTTTGTGCTGGTCCTCAGGTCTAATAACAATCTGATGGTATCTGGACTTCATATCTATCTTAGTGAAGTATCGACATCCCTACACTCTAGCCAAGAGGTTGTAAATGTGTAGTAGGGGCTCCGCGTTTTTAACGGTTGTGTGACATTCAGTGCACATCCTTAGGGTCCCCCCTTTCTTTGGGACAAATAGAACTGGCGCTCCGTAGGGAGACGTACTTGGCTGAATACAACCCTTCTTTGTGGGCTCCTTCAGCTAGCGGCAGAGCTCATCTAACTCCGTCGGAAACATCCTATAGATTCACCCTCTAGTTACTTTACTACGAGGGACAACTTTTATTGCGTGGGCAATCTTCCTTTCCACCACACCCCTAGGCTCCTCAAAGAGGTATGAATATTGCGCAATGATTGTTTCTATCTTTCGGGGTGATTTTACGGCCTCCCCTTTCTTAGAGACAAAGAGTAAGTACATGCTTTCCTCGCGATTCTGCTTGTAGTAATAGAAACACGATGCACATATGCAACCATAGTTCTCCACTAGTGTTCTAGCCTTAAACTTTTGCAGCCTAACGATCCGTTTATCTGGCAACTTGTGGATCATCACCTTCCTATACCAATCGAACAACAACCTTGAGGTAGTACATGCCTAGCAACATGTCGAATGACATCTCGTCGTTGACAAGGAACGAGATTTTATGTCTCAATTCCCCTCCTCCATAGGAGAAGGTGCAGACTACGTCCTTCACATAGTCCTTTACTATCATGGAGTGTTTGTTGGCTAAGGTAGATGCAACAGTTCTGCTAAGTTGCTGCACTTGGTCCCCTAAGTGGAACCTATCCACACAAGCATGAGTAAAGAAATTCTACGTAGAGCCTATGTCTGCGAATGCCCCAACCTTTCGGCCACCTACATCGGCTTCTAACACAAAATGTTCAACCTGGACCTTTGTTTAACATCGCCCAAGAATCTCTTGAGTCTTTTTCTAACCATTAAGTTTCCGACTCCTCTAAGGACTCAGACACATCCATAAAACAAAACATCGATTGGTCTGGATCTATATGTGGAGCGATCATGGGGTCAATAGCCTTAGCCATCGTCTGAAATGGAGAGTAACCACTTCAGCACGAGTAAGAGCGGCTAACACTCATACTGACCCGAAGTGTTTTCCTGAGAAGTGCTCGCAGAAGCACCACCAGAGTTGGAAGATCCAACCGTCACTATTGAGGACGCAACCTTCGTAGCGACCCACTTACTCTTGCACTTAACCATCGTGTGCCCATACTGGCCAAACAACCTCCCTTTCTACGACTCTTGAAGGCACTTGAAATAGATGAGGGTACTTAGCGACGCCGACTTTGATCTCTGGGGGTGTTTTAACGCCCTCCCCTTTTTCAGAGACAAAGACCAAATATGTACCCTCATTTTTGTTCTGTTTATAGTAATTATAGAAGGTTGGAGAGTTAATGCAACCATAGAAGTTAACTAACCTGCTAGCCTGGTACTTAAATAGTTTAATGTTTCTCCCATCTGGCAATACATGCTTAACCACCTTTTGGTCCGAGTCAAACTGGGGCTTAAAAACCTCAAGGTAAAACATACCTAACAACATGTTAAATAGTAGGTCATTTCTAACCAAGAACGAATTTTTATGGTAAAGTTTCCCTCCTCCATAGGACAAACTGTAGACCACGATGTCACCACGTCCTTGACATAGTCATTTACTACCATGCACTCTTTGTTGGCCAGTAGAAGCTACATATCTACTCAGGCGCTGCACCTGATCCTCTAGGCGCAGTCTCTCAAACGCAATGGTAACTTATGAAGTTTCGAGTAGAGTCGATGTCTACGAAGGCTCCACCTTTTCAGGCACCTACACCAACCTCCACAACGAAGTGCTCTCCTCTAGACCCTTTGACAAAGTCACCCGAGACTCATGAGGGTCTCTTGCTGACCACGCCATTTCTAAGTCCTCTAAGGCCCCAGACACATCTAATGAACATAATACCGTTTGGTTGAGATACTTCTACGAAGTGACAAATAAGTCAATAGTTGTGGGCAACTTCGGAAGTGACGAGGGAATATCCTCCACTTCAGCATGGAGAGGTAGCTATAACCTCTACTAGCCCGTCGTGTTTCCCTGCGATGTGCTCGTAGAAGCACCACCCTGGGCGGAGGATCCGTCAGCACCCATCGAGGGTGGGACCCTCAGAGAGACCTTAACGTTTTCGCACTTGAACTGTTGGTGCTCATACAAGTCGTAGTTAATGCAAGCTCAATATGAGTATTGGTCCCTCCACACATCTTGATCAAGGCCAACTCTCACCCAATCCAGAGTATTGGGCAAGTTCTAAGTTTCTCCTGATTTTTTTCTGACCGCCCTTTCTGCAACTAACAACCTTTCCTTTGGTTGCGGCAACAAGCTTTCCACCCTCTAGACTCTCCTCGCTGCCTAAATCTGTATCTTTCACAAGTTCGAAAATGTCATCAATTTCAGTTTGACCCGTATCAGAGTCAACCATCATCAGTCAACGTCCCTTCTTCTTTTATTCTTGTTGAATTTTCTTCTTCCTTCCACCCTCCTAGCTTAGCCTCTAAATCCAAGGTCTTCTTGCTTAAGGAGTCGAGGTCGTGATACTCGTTCGCTAACCATCAAGTTTTTGATGTTTGTAGTAAGACACTCCAAGAACATGGTCAGTAGGACTTGTGGATCGTAACGCACTATTGGGACGACAATCAACTTTTTTACGACACTGGTGAGATCTCGCACACTCTTGTACTTCCTAGTATCAAGCCAGGTCAACGGATCAGTGGCTTGATGAGTTTGCTGAGGGTTGTGCCATCATGCTTCAACCAAGTTCATAAAGTTTTCTAGTGTCTCGGTTTTAGCCCAGTCATTCATTCTCTTGTCGTAGCTCCTGGATGTGACTAACCCATCTAGCCATCTTGTTGTTGTCCTCAACCAAATATCAAGAACCTCATCTTATTGCCATGGAACGTATCAGGCGGTTTCCATGAGGTCTTCGGAAACACATTGTTGCTAAGGTCTACCAAAAACATGTTGATGCACAAGTTGTTGGACCTCTTGCTGCCCTGTACCTTCAGCAGCTGGACTTGAGGAGGACGAAGCAACAATCCGTGCACCTGCTGCTGATATATCACCTGGTGGGACACCAAACTGAGGAACAAATGCGTCTGTCATCACCGGATACGGGGCCGACAATGGAAAAGTTGTTGGCCTGACACTAGGCCCTCCTATTGTGAAAGGAATTGGTCGTCCCTTCCCCTGAATGCCACTCGGTGTCTAGTCAAGGGTAGACAGGATATCATCCAGTTTGTAGTCCATGTACGCATACATGCTCAACGTTCCCACGTTGAGGACGTTACCCATGTCGTCAAGGACCGAGTTATCTAATACTTCTAATGCATCTTTGGCTACTTCTCGGCTTTTCAGGCTGACCTTTCAATTTCTAATTTTATTTTCTCTCCTGCTTAACCATGAGTCGGATTGCCTTTTCGCGACATACTGGTCATTTCAGAGAGTTGCAACATATTATCATCGTGGCGGTACTTATCGATTCCTATGTACCCGACGAATTTTAAATCCGCCCCCGATAGATCGGTACTGCCACGTGTCGTGATGTTAGTGTTGTCATAGGAGTAAGTAGGGGTGTGAAAAGAGACTGGTGCATCAATGATCGATCCAAAAAACATTCAAGCGAGAAGCGTGAGTGCCCCTTCGTGTCATACCACTACCAGAGAGTTTTTGTTATCCATCCCATTTCCTGATGGGTTTAAACACAGTCATCGCATTGATAGGTGTTTCAACGTGTAGTCCTCTTCGCTGCTGACGTGGATATTCATAGGATGCGAAGAAGGAACTGCGCACAACGATATCTATCCTGCAACGCCTATTCCAGAAACACATAATCATGCCGCAAAAGCATTTAGTAGAGAGTCATGCCAAAGATTACACCATACCAAGGTATCGTATAGACGAACATTTATTGATGTATAAATATATATACAGGTCATCGTGAGCAGCTTCGGCATTCAAATAATCATGTCGTGATCATATTTTATTTCGCGAGATATCCCACCTGTAACTACTTATTCAATGCATAGTATAGGTAGCGAATCGGCATATCATTGCCACCCCATATATCATGAGTATCAGGTCCCGGAATTGGGCCTGGTAATATCTGTAGGCATTCCTAATCTGCTTATCATCTCAAGATGGGTTTGTAACACAGTCATCGCTTCAACAGGTGGTACCACGTCTAGTCCCCCATGGTGCTGATATGGATGTTAGTAGGGATGGGGAAAAGGAACTGCACATGGCGACATCTATCCTGCAACGCTTATTCTGAAAACCAATAATCAAGGCGCAAAAACATCTAGCAGAGAGTCACACAACTAATTTACATCATACCAAGGCAACGAACCTTTAACAATGTATAAATATATATACAGGTCTTCATGAGTAGCTTCGACATCCAAAACAATTCAAGGCATGATTATCTTTCATTCAGCAAGAGCTCACACATGTATCTTACTTGTTCAATACACAGTATAGGTATGAAATCGACATATCATTCCGCATAACCTGGACTGCCTACACAGAGTATAAGGTCCCAGAATTGGGCCCTGTAATATTTGTACGCATTTCAGAACTTTGGTGATGTGTGGGCAAAACAAATCATGCTGGTCATGCAGGAATGTGACGGGGTGGAAGAAAATAACTATTATCAGGGAAATCGAAAGAATCCAATGACTGGGAAGAAGATACACAAGAAAGGAAGAAAGACCAAGCAGCTATGATACGCAAGTTCTCATATGAAATTATTACCTTCCTTTGGTCAAAATTGCTGAGGTAACCATTTGTTCCATTGAGCAACACACACGCAAGATGCAGCAACTTTACTCGACGAAAAACATGAGTAGACCGGTTGCATCCCTAAAGGCAGCTTCGCATAATACTGGAGACTAGCCCTGACAGCCAAAGCAGGGAGGGTAGTAGCAATCCCTGAAGTGTTTTTTTGTCGCTAGCCACTAATACACTGCGTTATCAGAGGGTAACACCCGCTCTCGTCATATATGCTTAGGAAATCAGGGTTGCACTGGTGGCGGAAGTGTCTGGAAATGAAATAAGAATGCTAAGAAAGCGAGAAATGTCAGTAGCGCAATGATCACGAGCAACACATACGCTGAGATCTCAATGGTTACCCCCCATCCTATCCTCTGCATGCTTACCCTGTAGAACCATTGAGCCTAGTGCCAATAACTTGCCACCAACCCTTCGAAGTAGATTGAAAGGAAAGAAAAAACATGCAATCAGCACCTGCGTGCAGGAGTGCAGCGTGCGGAGTAAGTGTCCCGACGGAGCAATGACACGCGTTGCCTAGACTGTGTGATACCGTTAGGCGGAAATACAAAAGTTGGTCTATACCACGTCTTTATCATCGCCGATCAGCCGATCTGCCAGATCTTGATCCACTTTGTAGTCCACACTGCTCCACAGTACCGTTACAGCAACAAGCTAGTGTCGGAACCCAAAAAAGCAATGGGTTGCAAGCGTGGTCGATGAAATCATAAAGAGAAAATGGACGCCAAAACAAAAAAAGGAGCAAAGAACAACAAAAAAAGGAATTAAAAAACAGTGCAGAAAAGGTGACAAAGACTTGCAAAAAGAGGGGGGGGGGGGGGGGGGGGGGGGGGAAGAAAAAAAGAAGATAAAAAGACTTAAAAAAAAAAAAAAAAAAAACTAAAAAGAGAGGGAACGTATCCCACACAATTCAGGAAAACAGCCGCCGACCGTTTGGTCACTATCATTGTGGCGAGGTATATCGGGTATGGGTGTATCTCCTTGATTGGAAAGGTGCGATGCGATATCAAAGTGTTCTTAAAGGTGCGTGTGTAAGGGGGTGTCCTCCACATATTGCCTGTTCTCCCTGACATCTTAGTGATCTCGCATTGCTACTTCCGAATTCAGCCCCTTTTTTCTATTTTGGAAAATTAGAAAAGACTATCCGCTTTATCCCTTTTAACGACGCCCCCTACTGCCCATAGACCCTTACTTAGCGTAAAGTATGTGAGTTGCGGTTCCCTAAACGGTGGGCTCGCGAGCCTTGGCGTACTGTTCTTCTCTCAATGCAATCCACAAATTGTATCCTTCGTACGGGTTTGGGGTATGCGTCGTGCGTAAGTCAGAACGTCATTCATGGTATCATGTGGCGGGCCTACAACATGCAAAACCTATTATTGCAGAAAAAAATAAAAAATAAAAAAATGAAAAAAATGCCCATCCATGTGAATGAAGCCAGTTTTTTCTGCCATATGCATTGACATTATCCAACCCCTCGCCCATCTCTTTCTTTTGATATTCGATTTTTTTTTTCTTCTAGAGGGCTTTACCCGTTTGCAGCTTATTTCCGTCCTTGGTCTTTCCTCCTCCAGCATCTCCCTTCCGCATCAATTCCCCGTATGCATAAGTGTGTGTGTGTGTGTGTGTGTTTGTGTGTATGTGTATGTGTGTGTGTATGTGTGTGTGTGTGTGTGTGTATGTGTGTGTGTGTGTATGTGTGTGTGTGTGTATGTGTGTGTATGTATGTGTGTGCGTATGTGTGGTGTGTCTGTGTGCAGATAGTGTGTGCAGATAGTGTGTGCAGATAGTGTATGTGTGTGTGTGTAGATAGTGTGTGTGTGTAGTTACATGCAGCAAGTGTAGCAGCGGGCCTTCCACAACACTTTCCACCCCCTTCCCCACCCCCTTCCCCACCCCCGACAATTTTTTTATTTTATTTTTTTTTGCTCTGAATGACCTCAAATTATTTTGGGGGATCCGCTGGTATTGCGCAGCCCCCTCTCCTGTTTGTTATTTTGTTTGTTTTCCAAATTTGGAAAAAATGAGTTGTCCGGAATCCCGGACAACCCCGCACAGGATTCCGACAAGGACATCCGGCCAGGACAACCGGCCATCGGACAACCGGTAGCTTAGCAATCGGCATTAACATTTTTATTTTATTTTTTTCTACTTTTGATTTTGCTCATGCTTGAGGGCAAACAATCTCATTCGTCCAGGTTGTTTAGGGTGTAGTTTGTTATAGGAACTGTGACAAACATGACTCATGGGATCTTTCTTTATTATTAAACTTTCTACATCTTTCAAGAGTTGACAATAGGTGATAGTATGACCTCCTTCACCACAATGATAGCAAGTATTTTTTTTTCTTGGTTGGTCTTCATATTTACCTATTTCTCTATGACCTCTCCCACCATTACACTTCGTTTCTTCTGGCTCTGGATGCATTCTCTTTTTACCTCTCATCATCGTTATTGTCATCATTGTCATCCTCCATCTTTTGCTTTCCTTTTCCTTCAGAAGTGTGAGGTTGTGAGCTGATGGCATTTAGTTTGCGATGACATTTTGAACAATCCATTCAGTACTTACATTACTTTCTCCCTTTATCACATTTGTTGCCTCCCCGTCCTTTGTCAGAGTATTGATTTGATCCAAATACCATTTTTTCTTGGAGACGGTAAGCAAAGTTCTCACGATTGTCATCATCTAATATCATGCGAGAGGATAACGTTGAACTCTGCTTAGCACTGTCTACCTCTCACTTTCATTAAAGGTAGTCAAAAATATGTGTGGCACTTTGAAGCTTCCTCAATATATGAAGCTCTTCTCGTTATACGAATGAAAGTCTGCAGGAAAACATCAGAAGTGTCATACCTAACTCTTCAAATGTTGAGAAAGTCTTTTGTAGTTGTAGTAGTCGAGTTTTTCACAAATTCAACTTTCATTATCTCCCTAATCTCTTATCATGTGGTGACTCCTTCCATTAACTCCTTAACGACTAATCTTATTACCGATTCACAACCTGGTGTGCATCAGCCCAACCATAGCAGAGCCCAAACAGTTTATATGCATGAAGGAAGTTATCAACTTGTGGACCTTTGAGCATGAAATTTTATTATTTGCCCGCTTTGCTCTAGCAACGTCAGACCCACATTTCATAGCATCCACTCAGTTCATCAGTTCCCTTATGACACCCACTACGGTCTCTTCATTAGTTCCCATTGAAGAACTAAGTCTTTCTTTTTTAGATATTTTTACCATTAATTTTCTCGTCAGTATTCTTTCGTTTTCCTATCACTTCTTAACTCATCCCTTCTCACTTTTCAGTCTCTCACTTTGCTGGCAAGAGAAACAAATTTGTCTCTTTCCTTTCCTGCTTGTTTCATCCCTCGTGAAGTTTGCAATTAGAGAGTATACACAATGATTGTTTTTTTTTCAGTCTTCCAATGTAAGATTCAATCAGTTTTTTTTCATCGTTCTCACCAAATCTTCTGTTATACCCTTTGATAGTACCTCGAGTCATGAAATACCTTATCATATGAGTGATCTCTTTTCAAATTGCATTTCTTATTGACTGTTGTTGATTCTTTTGGCAAATGATGCTCGTTCCCTATAAATGTGATGAGATATACCTTCTCATTACATCCCATGTTTACCACTTTCAAATATAGTTGATCTCAATTTTATCAGTGAGAACTTTTAAGGTAACGTCTCTCATCCGGTCCAGGAAAGGCTGCAGATACATAAGCTCGTCCAAGGTAGCAAGGTTCTTATTAGAGACTCTCATAGTTTCTTCAACCTTGATTGTCCTCTCCTCTATCATAATCCCCAAGATAAGTTGTTCGACTTGACCACACATTATTTCACATTAATTCTTCAGATATCACAATCATCATAGGTAGAGGTTAGGAATAATATAATCAGCAATCTCAAATATGTGTTCAAAAGCATCAAGGACTAAGAACCTCAACCTCACGCGTAAGTCACCTTTCTTGCTTTGCCTACTGCAGCAGTAGATTTTGGAAGAGACATTCAGTCTCCCATGTTGTCAAAGTTATCGGTGGTCGAAAAGTTAGGGATGAAAACACTTTGTCCCGAACCTGCAGGAGTGGGCAAGGGTCTGAGCAACCAAAGCGGAGCTTGTGTTCCCGGGTTGTCTCGCTGGCAGACTTGACAAGTCTCAACGTAATTTCGCATCCTCGGTCACCAAAAATAGTGTAGTAAGTTAGCACTAGTCTTTTTGTATCCGAAATTTCCTTTTGCATCATGACATTCTTCTAAAAATAAACTACGCAAATACTTACTAGACAATACACACATTTTTTTGAACCGTGCCTTCTCAAGAAAGAGCAACTCATCCACCATCACAAACTCGTCAGATGTAGCCTTATCTTGGGCCTCAAGCTTGTGTGTGACATCCATCATGACGGGGTCTTTCTCGCAGGCTTCCACCAGTGATCGAGTGGTTCATCAAATAGACGAAATTTCGTAATGAGCACACCTAGGTAATCCGCCCTTTGCGAAAGTGCGTCAACAACCTTGTTGTACACTCTCTTCACATAGTTTAGCTTCAAGTCATACTGATCTATGACTTCAATCCAGCATTTGATGGCATCAGAGAGAACTGATTCTCCATCTAATGGTCAGTCCTCAAATAGAAGAACCACCTCAAGAGATGGTGTCTCCATTGGATGCGAGCTTCGTACATGGCGTAAAGTTCTTTGTCGTAGGTGGACTTCACTAATTTCTTTGATGGCATTGTTTTTCTCAGGTACTCAATCCGATTTAACTTCTTCCCTTCCTGCTTAGCCAGCACTACGCCAATGTCATATTGGCTTGTGCAACTGGTCACAATGAATGAATTTTCAGGATTAGAGAGCATGAGAATTTCATGATGCATGAGAGTATACTTCAATCGCTTGAAAACTCCCTTGCATTCGTCAGTCCATTCTCATGGCGAGTCAAGGTGTGTTAGGTCCGTCAATGGGGCAGCCACCGTGTTAGAATTTTTCACAACATTGCAATAGTAGCCTGTCATCTCCAATAAAGATCTGACCTCTGTCACAAAAAAGGTTGTGGGCAGTCGCGAATGTTAGCCACCTTCGCATCTTCCTACCTAACTCCTCTTCTAGACATCTCATGACTCAAATATAAAATTTATGTGTGACCAAACTCAGTTTTCTCCAAGTTGATATTGTACTTGTGTTGTAGCAGGAGTCCAAACACAATATCAACGTGTTGCGCATGCTCGTCGACAAGCTTACTAAAAATAAGAATGTCGTCGAGGTACACGACGATAAACGTATCCATTAGGTAGTACAAGTAATATGACCCGATAATCTGGCCAGATAGGCTGAGTAGTGTAGAATGGGCGTTGAGCGCCATTCTAAAGACCGACATTGGATATTATGTTGGTGTGACGTGAGAGTGTTGACATGGACATTTGAGTTCATTGTATTGCTCACCAGTTTGGATGGTATCTTGTGCATTGTGCTTACTGCTTGGTACATGACTATCATGGCTACAACCTGATTTTGCAATTTGGATTTTTGTCTATCGCTCTTGCTCATGTTCCTTATAATTTAGTACTAGAGCTGGTTCGATATCGTCGTTACCGACACTAATGTTTTTGTTACTTTGTGCGTTGACGAAGCTTCTCAGCAGTGAGGATACATAGACGCTGATATGATTAGTCTTTCCTCGGTAGAGGGGAGTGCGACAGGAAAGATGTGGTGACATCGTGAGAGTTGTGGCAACAATAGATGCATGCGAAATGATGAGGGCTTTGCTGACATTGCATTTTGGTTGAGGTGGTGTTGCATTGCATTGTGTGTGATATCGAGGCTACGAACGGTCATCGAAATGCACGTAAGCTCAACTGGTGAGAAATATGTGGTTGAGGGCACCTATCTTCAGATACATTGTTTCCTTACCTTATCTCCCTATCTCAATCTCTTCTTACTGTGAGAAAGACAATTCGACTTGAGAGTCATTTTCTTATTCAGAAGTAGTGAGGGCTCTACCTTTAGAGTCGACATTCTTCCTGGTGGCGCATTTGGTGGGAGAGGGTGGTGCCTCTGAAGGACCCTGGACGAAGCACGGGTCACGGTCCCCATGCCAACCCAAGGG
>BFEA01000777.1:47341-59410 GCA_003427395.1 Chara braunii
GCCCTATCAAAGAACCCCTATCTCGGCCTTTACCCCACTCGATTCCATCAAGAATCGAGTGGTGTCTCAACTCCTCCTCTTTACTTCGTTCCTCCTCCATAGCTTCGGCGCACTAGTTTTTCTACTAACCTACTATTCTACTAATGTTTTACTAAAACTAACTTCATATTCGGTGTCGCCACCCTGCAAAACCTCCGGAACGCCTCCTCCTTCGCTCGCTTTCATCAACAGTCGAGCGAGATCTTTGTTTTTTCACACGACCACATCCATCCTCACGAAACTCCTGCGCACAACATTGTCTCATTACCTTCTCCTATACTAATCTTCATCCTATTCTAACCATAGATTTAGCTTCGCCCATCATCAAACCCTCCCTAACCCATCTTCTCTTGCTCGATTCCGATTTCAATCGAGTGACCCATAGCTATTTGGCTGCGCCCAATCCCGTCACCCCGCCATTTTTGTCCTCTCTACCTCGAATGTACCTGGCCCCCTCTTCCGACCAGATCCTTTTCTTTCATCTGTTACCCATCGCTCCTCTCCTACTAAGACCAGATGAGGGGTGAGAGGGTCATGGCTTCCTTCTTCTGCCATGCCTTTCCCCTCCGCCATATCCGACCCCCCCCAGTTCCTCTACTTCGACTGTTCCTAACCCGGGTCCGTGTCCGGATACAGATTCACTTTCTACTCCCTCTACACGTTTGCGCCCCGTCCCCGCCTTGGCTAGCTGTACCGCAGCTCCCGATATCACCGCTACTGCTGCGCCCGATAGCGGCAGTCTCCCCCCGTTTTCCTTTGCACTTTTCTCCCTGCACTTAATCCACGCACTAACCCAGACACCTCGACGGCCGCCGACGCCCACAGACAGTAGGACAGTAACCATTGGAGTCGACGCCCCCTAAAACGTATAACTTACTTGTCGAATCGGCCAGCCCCAAAGGTCGATTCGCTCTGCTATTCAACGAACATGAACACGAGCCCGCCGCCTAGCCCTCAGCGTGAGCCTGGACAGGGCGGCTGTGGTGCAGGTCCTGGTCGTACGGTTCCGTGGGATCAATTACAGCAGCCAACACTACCGCACTTCTCCCAACAGTGCCTCGGCTCGCCTATGCCTCAGCGCAGTCCCGCCTGTTGGGCCCCAGTGCGCCTGCTTACACTCAAACCACTCACAACAGACTCTCGGCCGACGAACGGTGCACCCACAAACAGCACCCGCCACTCGGGCTCTTCCGCCTCGTGGGCCAATCTCGTACCGGTTCACATACACGTTGACTCCCTCAGTCCGCGTCTCAAGACGGACAACGTAGAGGATTTTCACCAACATCCCAAACACGCGGGAGCTCGTAAGTCATCCACGGAAGGCCCACGCTCAAGGTTCTCGACTGCCGTGGCGGCCGCTAAGAACCGGCAGTGCGCCTGAGTCAAGGAAAAGCCGACGGATAAAATAAAAATAACAAAATATTTAAATTGTTAACCGACAAGGTATGACGAACGAGGAGAAAAGGACCGCTAACATCTTTCTGACGCCGCCAGCAGCAAAACCAAGGGGGATAGCCCCGTCGGGTTTTAAGTCCCTCGGTCCCTTCGTGCTACTCTGATATTCCGCGTTACTGCCACTCGACCTCGATCCCTGAACCTCCTTGACGAAAGTCTGATACTGTGACCGATAGCGCTAGGCCCAAGGCTGGGTCTAGCTCTGACGGAAGACTAAATAAACGGACACAGCGAGACGGGCCGACCTATCGAAACGCTTTTAGAAGTCACATTGTTGTCGATGCCATCCTCCGCTCGTACGCATAGGTCACAGGCAGGCACAACAATCAGCGAGACATAATCTTTTTAATCCCTGTTTAATCAGAAAAAAAATCCGGCCGGCGATCACGCTGGCTCTTCAATCATGAACAATTAAAAGGATCACGCGCGCCTTAAATCCGCGTGCCCACACACTCTTTATTCTAGTCAACCGTCATCCACAGAAATAACGGAGACTGTCGTGACTCGCGCAGTATATTCAAACTGTAAATTATACTTATTTTCTGTCGCTTGCAAAAACCAGGGCGGATACCCTTGTAAGGGTATTCGCACCGACAACTTACCGGACCATATTAAGCGACGTCCCCGTCGCTTCGCCAAATCAGAAAGCTATAAATTCATCCACGTCAAATGTTGACGAGAAAGGAACCAATCCGATTAGCCGACAGACTCAGGTTAGAGGCCTCCTACAATCCGTGCCCACACAATTATATGCTGCCAGGGTTTCAACCTGGGTCTCCATTGCCCCGACACTAGAACGTCGGTGTATTACGCATCAATATTATAGCATAAGTTCCAAAGGCCTTCTAAACCGTCCTCTCCCCCTTGTCCTAGACAAACGCCGGCCTCTCGTCGAGTGTCCCGGCTAGACTCTTTCTCGTAAGCCGAGTCATACCCAGGGACGCGGGCCTTGAATGAGACCTCGGAAGGTAGTCTCGCCTCCCTCCCGGAAATCCTCACAATCAAGTAAATATACATATATACACTTAAATCTCATCCCAGCTCCTTCTGCAGTCTAGTACAGAAATGCTAGATCTCTATCCTGGCCCACCATAGTCTAGTTGATCGAGCCAGATCTACGGCCTACCGCATTGTTGCTTTAGCGGTAGTATCCTCTCGTTGGTTATGCGACGATAGGTATCCTCCTGATATGCATTCAATCAGGACTCCTGAAAGACTCGACTCATATTCCCCGCCATCCCACCGGAGTAATTCCCTGGGGCGTGCATAACCCCTTAAACTCTTACCCCGTTGGTAGACGTGGTTCCGCAACCAGGTTGTGCTGGCTTGCAGCCATCCAATAGGGCTTGCGCCCTAGAGGTGCTAACCTTTACCGTTTAGCTTGGTATTCCTCAATATGCCTTACTATTAGCACAAGTGTCTAGACGGTGCGTCGCAAAACAGACCACAGGCCCGCTGCGGGACTACGCAGGGGTCTGTCTCACTTTTAAAGGCGTTCACCAGCTCCCTATGGGACAACATAGAAAGCACGGCCCCTTCTCACAATCACAAACAAATTCACCACTAGGCTCACACAAGGCCGTGACCTACTGACTTGATCAGAGACAACAGACCACACATCCCACGACATCTTAATGCACTGACTTGCGACCTTCTCAGTTCGACTAATGATCCAAACCGTAATTCTGGTTCCTCTCATCAGACTTTATCAACTCAAACACTGCTTACCATGCCATTAAAAATCTCTTACAAACCTTTAACTTGTCAAAGATGTCTCTCATACTACGTCTCACAGCCATCCTTTTCCTCCTCTAGGATGAAATCTCATGCGACCCTTTTTAAACATCTTCCCCCCTTGAAGATGAGTCTTCCAATAAACAACACTACCACCTTCCTTAATCTGAAGGGGTCTCAACCATAAAACGACTCAAACCGAGGGACCTACTTATGGGTCCTCTCCACAACTTAACCACGAAACAACTCAAATTGAGGGACCTGCTTATGGGTCCTCTTCGCAACTCAACCATAAAACATCCGGCATGATAAGTATTCGAGTCTCAGAGACTTGCAAAATGCCTTAGGATTCTCACACTTTTGTCACACAACAAACTGCACTACCTCTTCTTATACTCGGCCCTATAACCCGCCCATGGGCAGATCTCACAAGTATACCGGAGAGTAGACAGTCTACATCCATCCATTCTCACAATTCTATGGCACACAAGGTACCTCTTATATATTTTTACACACAAAATCACCATTCATCAGGATAAAATCCACACATGTGAGAGTGATTGTGATCGTCATATACAAAGAAGTACTCTCGGATAAAACCTCAGTTCCATATACACTCAAGGCTGTAATATCCCAGCTTAAAAGCGAACAGTCATGGTCTTGAATTACATATATACACATAGAGTTGAACAACCTCAACTCAAACTGGCGCAAGTGGTCCAGTACCGCTCCAAAAATTCATAACCTCCTTAGTTAGAGCTACACTGAAACAACTCTAAATAGGGCGTAATCGCACCCCTCAAATTGGAGGGATCAACGTAACCCAAGACATATTCAAATATTCAACCTGTAACACGAGGTCCATCATGCCTCAGTCAATCATAAGCTTACAACAGTCTAGCAACTCGCATAGCAAGGGGCTTAGCACACTAACTCTCGAGGTCATAGTGTCCTGAAACCATAACTCAGGACCCACTCAATTTAGAGCAGCTCCTATATACAACGTATGGGCGCGTACCCTTTCACAACTCAGGGTGGTATGGTTAAAAATAAACTCAGCCCCCGAAACACATTCAACTCATCCTGAATCGCAGGAAGACATTCCTGGATGAAGGCATATGTCTTAACGAAGGACAAATATCACAACCAAAGTCAAATTAGTCCTCCTAGTAAGATCCCATCCTCGCATGACCTCATGATGTACTAAGGTCTATATCACAAACCATACCCTCATCCGCTTCTTAGCTTTAGCGGCCCATACATGCGTAGGGGTCATTCTCATACTCTAACCAGTCTACCCTTGAGTAGACGCAAAGCCCGAAAACCTGCTTATCCAATTTAACCTGAGGCCTCTTATAATCTGACATGTACACACAATGCACTAAAGCATATATACACGTTTCCCTACCCATTCTGTATATAGTCAAAGACCCCGTAAACTAAGACACAGGGCCGGAATCACACAATCAATTAGCCTTCTACCTTGGCTCCTATGTATACGTATATACACAAGCTCATGAGAGACGCACTTCGGCAAAACACAAGGGCACCCTCTATTGCCCTGCTACTGCCCGGACCTCATCCCACTCTACAACCCCGTCATCTGGATCATGAGAGTTCGCATAGGCATCCACAATATTGACCATGCCCCTTAGTCCTTGACTATGGGGTAAAAACCTTTGGTCCATGTACATACCATATATGAGTTCGCAAGTAAAACGCCCATATCCCCATTCGCGCGTCATCAAAGCGGCTTCTGCTGCGGCCTCTACCCTTTCCTGTCCTTCGAAACACTTCTCTACCAGAAATTCAGGCAGAATGACTCGTAAAGGGGCAGAAGGAAACCCAAATTCATCGGTACGCTTGACTTCTACATGGGTCACCATTCGCTCTTCCCCTTCATGGACCCTTCTCCTTGTCCATTTTGTCGCAGCTCCCCAAGCTATTCTCAATGGCATCGCAAGCATGTTCCCATGCCCAAGTGCCAATTCGACCCCATGCTTGACCCAAAATGAGGAAGATGCGTACATGGCTACCTTTACGATCGCGCAATCTTCATCATCATTAAAACCGGACTCGATCCAAGCGAAAATATCCACGTCCATCAATGTGCCCCACCAGAAAAATATATATTCTCCTTCCTTGACTCCCCTCGACAAGGATACCTCGAGTCCACCTTCCTTTTTAATGGGCAAGCTCATGTTAGGATCTTCCTTTGCATAAGGCATCCTGAGTTGCCTTCACTTTAGTCTGGGTTCTGCCCATCACGGAAGAACGTTCAGCATACGCCTTCCGTCATTATGCTGACAATCGTGTTCTACAATATCTTGTTACTGAAGCCTTAGCCTCACTTCTGCTCCCTCCGATTCTAGCATTCGTTCCTTGCAGACCCATACCCCTGAGCCCCGCTCAAGAATTAAGCCTCACTTCTGCTCCCTCCGATTCTAGCATTCGTTCCTTGCAGACCCTTACCTACAAGGTAACCAGCCTCACCATACACGCTTCCGGGTGCACTATCCCGTCCTGTGCTGGTGAACCTACTTGATGCAAGAATAGCAGGGGATTCACCCCTTACCTTTTTGCAGCATGTAATAGCTGCTTCCCTCATAGGCCAAGGTCTAACAAGACTCAAATATTTTCCTCCTTTTCAGTAGTAGTGTAGTTATTTTATCACAAGAGATACAACAACAACACCCCACTATGGACCAGGAACTTAGTTCCGGTGTGGGTCTCACTACTACCTACAAGACAAGATTATAACTTATTCAAAGTCATCTCTTAAGGGAACAATAACATAGGATTGCAACCTTCCTTAGGGTAGGCCTTACACATTGACCACTTCCTGAGAAGTACTTATCTCAAGAGACGGTCACTCCATTCACCTCTGAATCCGCATCAGACGTGGATTCTGCATAATATCTCTACCCCCTGTTTGAGGAGCAATTGAAACACACAAACCTTAATAGATAGTCATAAATCGATAATTGAACTTGAGGTACTCATGCAAATCCTTGTAGACTGAATAGTTCAAATACATACTTCAAATACATACTTTAAATACATGACCCATATAAATATTTCTGACAAGGATAATTATCAAAGGAATATAATCATCAAGCACATAGCCTCACACAATCAGACGTTAGGCAAGCTTACTTAGACGGTATCTTGTGTATAGGGATGAGTTCAACATATAACTCAATAGAAAAATGCCCTCAAACAGTTAGTCTCAAGTCCTTAGCTTCAACTCGTAGATTCCAGTGGATGGTCCAAACCTAGGAAGTGTTCAAGCGAAGGTCTAACATCAATTACTACCCGTTGCCTCATCAAATGTAAGCAAAATAGTCTAAGTGTTAGCTCCTTCACTGTTACTTCGACTGCCTCTAGGATCAGATACCTTACTTTTACAACAGGGTGCCATGCAAATCTACTAGTTCCTATAGTTTTTTCCATTGCGGTCATAATACGGCGCTCACTACACCCATTCACCGCTTTATATGCCTAACTTAAACACCTTACGCATGGCAGACCTCACACTTTTATGGCTATATAAGCCGAACAACCACTTAGAACCCAGACTCAGGGATCCCATATCCAAATCCATAAAGTCTTCGGCCTCCTTAGCCTAACTCTCCTCGAAGTGCCTTGATGACTTCTAACATAATAGGCTCTCTTACCCGTCCTCGGCCTCACCCTAAACCCAAAGTACCCTATAGCTTTTATGACCACTCAGGCAACTCTTTTAGCCATAATAGGTACCTTATAGGGTTTACTCCGCGATTAGCCATGCTGATACCTCCTCTTCTCACCTTAGCCATATCAGACATGTAAAGCATCGTCCAGACCCACCAATTATCAGGATCAGAAAAGGTACCGACTCTGACTACCATCAGTCTAACCTAGGTACGTGAGTACATAGTCAAAACGTCAATCCTTCCTGTGTCATCATTACTGCATTAGTCACAACCATCTCACACAATCAACTCTCACTTACTCTCTATCCAATGCCATCAATCGATTAGCCACAAAGTCCAAGGAAACTGCTCATTTTGCCTAGTTCTCACAATCCCATACCCGGATGTCGTTCCAGCAGGAACAACGGTAGGCAACCGTTATCCCCGACAACGATGCCACCTGTCCACCGCATCGGTCCGACATCGCACAAAGCAGCGCGGGACCTTCCCGGCCGCGTCACGCAGGAGTTGGTTTAAACCCTTCGTCGCAAATATACATGGAGCTTCCGCAAGCCGCTCCGACCGAGTGCGCCAGCCATACCTCCCGCGAGCCCCTACGACAGGATAGGGCCTACGCGAGGCACAACTTACCTCCACCTTACGGGAGTTGTCACCTCCCTTCGGTGGGCATATCCCCGTCGAGCTACGAGTCCACAGTACGAAAGCTAATCAGTTGCAATCGCAGAGGTAAACCAGCCGAGGGTGTTTCTCGTTCGCCGTAGCATAGGGGGTACGCGAGGTAATACGCCTCTATCGGACCCGCACGCGAACCGACATCTTGGGGGGCTGAGGTCCCAAGCGCGACTCGTCGTCCGTCGACTAGGACTCATCTCACACACCACGCGCACACCACCTTACAAACAAAAAAAAAATAAAACATACACATACACACGCCAAACAACCCGACACCGCTCTTAGTCCCTTCAG
Source organism: Chara braunii (assembly GCA_003427395.1). NCBI lineage: Eukaryota > Viridiplantae > Streptophyta > Charophyceae > Charales > Characeae > Chara > Chara braunii. The sequence goes on from BFEA01000777.1 coordinate 55,231, forward strand.
TAGCCATCCCATAACCTTCCGATGCGGAAATCGGATAGGCGTCGCGCGCGAGACTTAATATAAAACCGCGCGAACACAGGCCTAACTCATATCGACTCGCAATGTAGGCGTACGCAAGCAGTCGCAATGATGACGTACTATGTAGTGTCCATAATCAAGCGGTCCCTCGTGGATCCGAGTACCGCTTATGACACTCAAGTGTCAGACTCGAAGTGTCGTGTGGGTCTAATCCCTCACGATATTGCACGGCTGAAGGAATAGTCGTGCAGTCGCCGCGAGATCTCCGGCCTTTGGTCTGAGCGTCTCGGTAGGCAAGGCAAATAGGTTTTGTACGGGGGCAAGTTCCTTCCCTGTAGAGTCTAGGGCTTGGGATGTCCTGGACAAGGACCTTGAATTCCGGCCCAGCACCAACATCCGACTATAAGAATCTCTAAAAAGCAAAGGATGAAGAGGGATCTCCCTTTTCTCTGAAATATGTAATCTGATTAATCCTTACGAGCAGTCACAGTAAGCCGCGCGTACACCCAAGGCACGTATAAATATATACATAAGGTTTATTTATATAGGACGATCACTCCTTACAGTCGCAGTGAGACTCCTCTCAACCATATATATGTGCAATCACATGCAGCCACATCCAGAGTCCGTACCACAAACATACGTGCAATCACATCAAAGACCCAACAGAAGTCCACGCACTACACAGGGTCAGCTTCAACCATTTTCTGCGCTCACACCCCTTGCTTTAGCCATACAACCCTCAACCTTAGCGCACCCTTCCAGCAATAAAATGCGTTGTACCTTTGTTAAATGACCATTCAATAAAGTCCGAGTAAAAATACAATGAAACAATTCAAACCACAGGGCTAAAGCCTTTAGGTTGAGAGGCAAGAGTAGGTTGGAGTTGAATCGCAAACCGACGAATCGGCAACCGACCTATTATCAGTGATCACAGAAGGTGGTCCTTGCAGGATCAAGCTGAATCTACCCCAAATCCTTCATCAATCGATCAAGAGGACCTGTAACACAAGATAGGCCAATTCCCAGGCTAGATTTATAAGTCCATGGAGAATAATCCCCATATCACGATCTCACTCCAAACCTTCCTAATTGACTAAGTCCGAATCTATCTTTAAGCAGTGCCCAAAGCAAAGGTAGATCCTTGCACGATCTCCCCTACACGGGGTGGATTGTCAGAATCGCCACCTGTCAAAATATAATCTATCTCCTTTAAACTAAGAAAATTTCGGCAGTGCTTCCCGTAGGAAAAGTGCCTTTCCAGAATTTATATCAGCCCGAATAGGAAACCAGAAATAGTCTTTGCCTTTCCAAAGGTCAATTTTGTCTAACTCCCTGAATTAGCAAACATTTGGGCAACACTCCCTTTAGAAAACGAGGCTTTCCATATTTTTACTAAGTCATATATAAACTTTAGACAAGTAGAACTTTGAAAAGTCGAAAATTGACTAACTCCTTAGATTTGTAAAAATTTCGGCAAGCTTCCCGTAGAGAATGTAGCTTACCAAAATTTATACGAAGCCAAGTATAACAAAAGATCCCAGAAAATGCGAGAATTAATCTGAGAAAAAAAACTTAGCTCAGAAAATGCAGGAATTGAAACTAACTCCTATAGCTCTAGCACGTGGCGAGCGCCTACAGCAACTACCCATCAAACTTAAACTTAGACTAAGTAACCATCTTACTCAACCACATGCAAGTCCAAACCACGAAGGTAAGTACTCTCACAAACCCCAAGTTAAATCCGGGCAAACTATAGTTCATATCTTCTTAGTAAATTACCCATTTGTACCCAACTTACATAAGGCGTAAAGTTTGGTCATCCAATCTTATGGAACATGTTTGACACAACCATTAGATATACACGAACAAGTTGCATAACTACTTCTCTCTTCCTTTGGGCACACGACTAAGCCGTTCATCTCAGAAACAATGCTTAGTTGCCCTGAACTGTTTAATACCCAAATTATATATACTTTTCTGAACTTAGTATTCAAAAGCTGAGCATAGGACTAAGCCATTCATCTTAGAAACAAAACTCAACCCGCCCAAAGTTACCCTCAGTTATATGCTTAATTATACTCTCTTCAAGTTTATGATAAGCTATAGTCAGACCACCCAATCTTATGAGACCTTGTCTGACCAGCCTGTCATTAAATAAAATAGTAATAAGATATAGTCAAATTATAACCTTTTGGGTTCCAACATGTGCGAGGCATTGGGCTAGGCCATCCAATCTTATGGAACATGTTTTGTCCTCCGCCGGGTTCATTTCTCTCTGATTTATCTGTGTGCGGCATGAGTTCAAACCCATCCAATCTTATGGAACATGCTTTGTCCTCAGCCGAAATTACTCCCTCGGAATAAAAGTAATGAAAGAGTTGAGCCATTCGTTTTAGAAACAAAGCTCAACCCCTTTTTCTCAGCACAAAAAAAAGACAGAGTACTCTGAGTTAAACCCAGAGCCTGTTCAGAAACCACCCAGAAATAAACAGCAACTAGACCGTTCATCTTAGAAACAAAGTCTGGTCCTCAAGTTTGCATAACCAAACCCCATAAAATAAACAACCAGACCATTCATTTTAGAAACAAAGCCTGGCGAAATTAAGTAAACACAACGGCCAAGCCATTCATCTTAGAAACAAAGTTTGGCCTTCTAAGAAAAAACAGAATAAACACAGCAGTCAGGCCATCCAAACTTATGGAACCATGCCTGACCCTATAAGACCCTTCCGACCTCAACCAAGACTACCCCTTCTCCCAACCTTCCCCCTGATGCAATCCCTTGTGACAATCTGCTTTCAGGTAGTCAAGAGACTGAAACTGGCATTGCACACGCATTCCTTTACTTAGCCTGACTTCTATCCTGAAAGTCAAACTAAAGGTCAAAGTAGGGGTGCATGCAATATACTCAGTCAAACATAGAAAGGTGTACAGATAGGGGTTATAGTTGGATTTATAAAAGGAAAGCCAATGGCTATCTTTCAGTTCCCTGCCTCCAGAACTCCTCCTGAGTTCCGACAGCGCTCCCACAATCGATGGGCAACCTCCCACAGAGGCCTTGGCACGGATTACGGGTTGCAATCCCGCCTGCCGCCTTCCTCTCAGAATAAGATTAGACTTAGAGTAAGAAGAGCAGAAAAAGAAACATTTAGTTTCTCAGATCCAAGAGAGGTGCACTCAAACTCGCAGGAGAGGGCGTTGTTGCCTTGATACGCCTGAGGGCCCCTTAATGGCGACCGAAGTGTGCAGCAGCCTGGTCAAACCAAACTCAACTATTAACTGTTGACCTCTTGACGACTCTTCCAATTTGCGGCAACAACCTCACTCGCCGGCCAAATCACGTCTTCACGTCACACCCCCTCATGCCTGATTAAGACCCCACGCCTCAGCCTAGAGTGACTGCTTTTACAATAGAGTGCCCCTACTCTGTGCTCCTGTTCAAACTCAATACTACAAGGCGAGCAGCATGCACATCTGCCGCGCTGAACAGCCAGCTCTGCAACAACGCTTAATGTCAACGTAGTAAGGCCCTAGCCCCTTACAACAGCCTCGGACGTGCAACATATCGTAGCACATGGTGCAGTCCGCAAGGCTCACCAGCACGCTCAGCAGCCCAGCAAGGTGCACAACAAGTGCGTTGTCCTTATGCAGTAAGCACAGTATAATCCATAATAGCTGAGTCCGTCAGTAGCTACTTTGCCTAACACCCTTTTTCCCAACTCCTTGCCTTGTTAGCCTTTGGCTGGCCTCCGCTACACAGCCTGAAAAGTTGCCCTTCAATGGCTAGAACAGTTCGCTCAGCATGGTGCGCACCAGTAATGTCTACTAACAATACCCAACAAAAAGTTTGACACTTGCAGTAGTTGCACAAAGCCCAGACGCTGTAGTAATGGCAATAAACACTAATGCCCCATCCTGTTCAGCATTTGGGGTAGCAACACACAACGTCGAACAGCCCAAGCCCGGGCGGCAATGCGCAACAAACCCGATCGCTGCCTCCCCCCACTTGATGAGCCACCAACGACTTAGAGATGGCATAGTACACCCCGTGGTAGGGGCAACAACGGGGCATAGGGCACCAGCAGCAAGGTAACCAGCCCACAGGCGCACGGGCGGCAAACACAGAAGGCACGACAGTGAAGCGGCAAGGCACAAGGCA
>BFEA01000777.1:64233-107086 GCA_003427395.1 Chara braunii
TTTTTTTTTTTTCATCTCCTACTTTCACATTATTCAGATGACCCCTGCCAGCACTTCAAAAGGTCCCTGCCAAACATTGGCAAGGGTCCCTTCGGCAAGAACGGGGTGTTCATTGGAAAGCTCCTCAATGGACTCGTGTAGCTTCGATTTCAGGTCCGTGTTTCAGCAGTTATGGGTTACTGACTAGGTAACTCGGCACTGTGACCTTCAGGGCTTCACTCCACTACTCACCAAATGTGCAATAGAATGAATCTTCTCCTAGAAACTGGATCCATACAGGCCATACGTTTTTCTTTTCTTGCAAGTGCTGATGAGTGGAGCCAGGCCCTTAGAACCACTGCACGCAAGTAAGAAAAGGAAAAACGAAAAAAACGAGACAGCTACTGTATGTGCAAAACTAGAATGAATCTTCTCCTAGAAACTGGAACCATACAAGCCATTCGTTTGTATTTTCTGCAAGTGCTGATGAGTGGAGCGAGGCCCTTAGGGCCACTGCACGTAAGAAAAGGAGAAAAAAAAAAGGCTCACTGCACGCAAGAAAGAAAAGGAAAAACAAAAAAAACGTTTGCTACTGTATGTGCAAAACTAGAATGAATCTTCTCCTAGAAACTGGAACCATACAAGCCATCCATTTGTCTTTTCTGCAAGTGCTGATGAGTGGAGCGAGGCCCTTAGGGCCACTTCACGTAAGAAAAGGGGAAAAAAAAAAACGAGACAACTACTGGAGTGTTTGTGGTAAATTCGTAACCCATAACTCTTGGAACACAGACCTGAATCCGAATCCGGGATATATTGCTGGCCTACTCATGGTCTTCCAGCAGTCCAATGCACATCCTTCCAAATGTTATGCGAACCCGGCTAATTGTTTGCAGGGTACTTTTTGGAAAGGAGAATCAAACCAATGAGAAAAAGGATGAGGTCCCAAAATATTCTCTTTGTGTACTTACCCTTTTTAAAAGGGAGGGACACTTATGGGTACAACGACCTACCCTTTCTGATTTGTTTTTTAAATTAATTTCTAAATGCACTGCATCACGTGCCCGCGCATGTGTGCTCATGTGCGTTGCGGCGCACGTGATGCGTCGCAAGTGTGACTGAAACACATAGCTGATTTCTGAGTTTTGCCCATAGACTGAATGCCTTGCTGAGTTTCCCGCTTGCTACTAAGTCTGTATGTGTGCACGCTTGCTGGACCTCTCACAACCCCCTGCCCAGGCAAACCCCGCTCTAACGAAAAACCACCCTGGGGCGTCCTGTGCTGCTCGGCAAGGCCCCCTCCCCCCCCAAAAAAAAAATTGTACGGGGACCTGTACGTACGTACAAGTCCACGTACAGGTCCGCGTACGAAAAAAACTCGTACGACCCGTACGGAAATGCCCCATACAGGTACGCTCGGTAACGCAGGATTGAACAACCAAGTCGACTAGTGCCGCTTGAGGATGCAAAACCTCTACTTCGACATTGAACGCTAAGCCGGGTCTTTGTGACCAAATCTCCCATAGAGAAGTTTTTGTCAACCATGTGTGAGATAAAAATGTGCGCGTAAAATGTAAAAGAATGACCACCTTCTAACCCAGGGTTGACGTCGGATCCGAGTCCTCGAAAAACATCCCTTCAGGCGCTGCTGGAATGTTGAGAAATGACAATTGAGAATGACCCCTGAAAATGTCATTCGACTTGAGATGAATTAGATGAGAAATGACGATTGAGAATGGTCTCTAAAAAAATCATTCGACTTTATATGAATTAACAGAGAAATGACATCCAAAATGACCCCTCTAAAGGTCATTTGTGAATGGTCCAAGGATCTTTTGTCTCATCCTTGGATGAATTGAGAAATGGTACTAGGGTCCCTTTGTGTGATTGCCTGCTGAAATTAGTTGAGAATGGTAATGAGAACGAGTCTGTGGAAGAGCCTTAAGCTGAGTTTTGTTGGAATGGTCATCGGTCCGGTCTATAAGAGTCAACGTTGTGAAGATATTGCAAATGACAAGATGTGATGGAATAAGTTGTGATGAGTGTTTTGATAGAGGAATGCAAATTTTATAGTATACAAAGGACCCTACGACACAGGAGTCATGACGACCTCACTTGAGTTGCTCAACCTTCTTCCTCTTTCTAGTCTTGGGCCTTGGCGAGAGAGGGATACATTGGCCTTTGCGCCGCAACCCCAGGACATCTATCCTCTAAGGGTTAGTCCAATCGCGACCAATTCCTCGTGAGAAATAAAATATTAATGGATTATGACACTTTTAGTTGCTCGACATCCGGAACTAACTCCTACAACAGACCCTAGTCGAAGAGTTCAAATTGCACCTCTCGTTAAGAACCTAAACATACAAAGGGCCCATGACGGGACCGAACAATTGCTCTTCTAGTTTTATGACCCTCCCTAACCACACGCCATACCATAGAGGGCCGGCAAGGCAGCTGAACGGACCAAGGCTGCTCGCAATAAGTTGAGCGCAATATCTACGGGGGAGACTTGGAAAGGTAACGGTGGAGATCCGCACCACCACATGGCATTGACACTGCCTTGTCGGAGCACTGAAACCGTTCTAAGGCTAATTACGAAGACTTTGTGACTACACTCGGGTACTAACTGAGAGTCCCAACTTTCTTGAAAGGAAGAGTCCGCATTCATTAGAACACCACTCGAAATCACAAGCGGTTATCGAGTAGCTGAAAATTCCGGAAAGAAAATTATGAAGTGAGAGTTTTGGGTAGTCTGAAAATCCTGAATGGTCCTGAAGTGCTGAAAGGTCCGAAGATCCTGAAAACCACCTGTTTAGGCAGGCTGCATCCTGAAGTGGTGAAGGGCGTCCTAAAGTGGTCAAGTGAGAGTTTTGGGCAGTCTGAAAATCCTGAATGGTCCTGAAGTGGTGAAAGGTTCGAAGACCATGCAAACCACCGTTCACCACTTGAGGATGCAGCCTGCCTAAACAGGTGGTTTTCATGGTCTTCGAAGCTTTCACCACTTCAGGACCATGCATAATTTTTATACCTGAATGGTCCTGAAGTGGTGAAAGGTGCGAAGACCCTGAAAACCACCTGTTTAGGCAGGCTGCATCCTCAAGTGGTGAAGGGGGTCCTGAAGTGGTGATGAAAAATATGACTGTTGTTAACCTTCTCTCCTCGGAATTGATAATTCACGGGGGGTTCACTAAAGAAAAGATAGGATCTTGGGAGGACCTGCCTAACAGATACGGGCTGGTACCTTAATGTTAATGCTCGTCTCGATATAGCGACGACCAGGCTGGGTAGGAAGGGTAGGGCGAGTACCAGCAAAGGAAGGAATTATCACCCTTTCTTGAAAAGCCAGCAGCCAATACCTTTCGCTCTACCAAGTACAAGTCTTATGAACCCTCCGAGTAAGGCCCAGTCGCACGATGAGGACATTGCAAATAAGTGGGGGGAAGGTGAATCATGTGCTTGTCAAGTAAGCACGTGAAAACCTTTGCAAAATATTTCCGACGGAAAAGAAGTATTCGACAAAAAACAAAATTTTATTTTCAGACAATTCGCCTGAAAAATAAACCTGATAATTATGCCTGATAGTTTGGTTTGAAAATAATATAAGGACAGGCTCAAGAATGAATCTGACAATTGGCCTAAAAATGAATATAGCAAGGGATTTGAAAGCAGAGTTAAAAGTGCGCTAGAGGAACAAGATTGTGAAGAGGTTTGAAAATTGACTTGAGAATTAGGACATGCTTAAAAATGGGCATGAAAATTGACTTGAGAATAAGGTCGGGCTTAAGAATGACCCTGAGAATTGACTTGAAAATGAGGGCAGGCTTGAGAATGAGCCTGAGATTTGACTTTAGAATGAGGGTAAGCTTGATTGTGGGTATGAGATTTGAGTTGAGAATGAGGATAGGCTTAAAAACGAGCCTGAAACTTAGCTTGGGGATGAGTATAACTATAAATGCCCCTCAGTCATGACCTTAGGATCCAACTTCCCTGGCGGTCGAGAACATGACCGTAAGGGTCGATCACAGACGGTTGGGGGCGAGCAAATTTTCTTATTTATTTTAATGATAAATTTTATCTTGAAAAATAAACGGGCAAAAAAAAAAAATTACTTGTAGGTTTTTTTTAACCTCACAACCCCATATTTTTTGTTTTGGATTTCAATGTTATTTTTAATTAAAAAAAAATATATATATATATTAATATTTTAAAGTAATTAAAAAATGACACTTCTTTTCTTAATTTTTTTGTGATCGTTGGTTGGATGAACATGTTGTACATGCGTTTCTTTTTTATTTGTTAGTGAACCAATGCAAAGATAAAAGGAAAATAAGAAAAATAATGAAAAAGTATTCCTTTTTTATTCATTTTATTGTTTTTGACACACACATATTGATTGATTGATTGTGATTGTTTGTTTAATTGATTGATTGATTGATTGATTGAGAGAAAAAGAAAAACAATGTGCGTGATCTCGCTCAGGTGTATACGTGTGTGTGTGTGCGTGTGTGTGAATGTGTGTGTGCGTATGGGGGGGGGACCCCTCCTCCACCAATCAATCAATAAATAAATAAAAATGCATCATTTGACGCAGGTGTTTTTGTGTGTGAGGGTGGGTGGGTTTGGGTGTGTGTGGGTCTCTGTCGGGGGGACCCCTTCCCCACCAGTCAATCAATCAATCAAAGAAAAAAAAAAGTAAAAACAAAAAATAGCAGGTTCGTTCGGCTCGAGCGTGTGTGCCGAGGGGGTGAAACGACCGACCCCTTCCCCCACCAATCAATTAATTAATCAACCAATCATTCAATAATCTTTTTTTTTTCCATTCTTTTTCCCTCCCCCCCCCCCTCCCTCCCCACACACACACAATTTTGACCCTCCCGTTTTTCTTTTTTTTTCACTTCCCGAGGCATGGGGCCGGCGTCCCGGTACCGGAATCCCACCTCAATCGGCGGGAACCCCATCTCCTCGGTCGCGGCGAGCGGACAAAGGTCTTGACCGCGACGCCTGACAGTCGAGGGAATACATAGGAGGATAGACTTGGGAATAGGCCTGAAATTTGGCTGGAAAATAAGGACAGGTTTGAAAATGGGTCTGAGATTTGGCTTGAGACTGGACATAAGCCTGCGACTTGGTTTAAGAATAGGCATGAGGACGAGCTTGTGGACTGGTTTAGGAATGTGTTTGGCAATGGGATTCAAAAGATTGTGAGATTATCGAAAATCACCTGAGTATTGGCAAAGTCTCCTACAACGAGGGAACATGAATTACATGAGCAAAAAAAAAGATGATTTGAAGCACTATGAGGCTCGTTCTGATGTACTACGAGTAAGGAACGACACAAAACCAAAGTGATTTTGGTGTACTATGAGCGATGAAGTACAAAAATCCGAATGATTTTGATATTCTACGGGTGATGAATGAGATAAAACCCCAGTGATTTATCTCTACCCTCCCCAAGGAATGAAAGACCCAAGAGAGGAGCTATGAAAATGATTGTGCATAAGAAGACTAAAAATTCCTTGGAATACTAACCAACCACACACTTCTCCTCCGGTGTTTGTCAATGATCATTCTACTCACTCCTTTTCTAACGATAAAGGACAGATTAAAGGCGAGATGAGAACATCGTGGATGAGTGGGGCAAAGATCTCGGAACCCTTGGTTCTCAAATCAAGTCTCGACATTTGAGATAGAGTGTATGACGAAAATGTGCATAACAGAGAAAAAAATGAAAAGGTTAGATGGGCGGTAAAAACGGGACCGTCGAAACCAAGGATCCCAAGACGGGACTCAGGGTCGGTGGAACACGAAAACATGAGGGAACAACGGTAAAACAGATCGGGTGGCACAATGACTTGGACTAGACAAAGGGGTGAGTCAATAACGAGCAGAAAATAGTTTGAGACGATTCAAAAAAAAAACGGACAAAGTCGATTTTTCCCACAATCTCGGGAAACAAGGTAAAAATTGCCGGATTGACTATATTCAAAAGCCGAAACATCAAGAATATTGCCATGCATGACATATTCAAAATGCAAGAGCAATGAACACCGTTTGCCTCAGAAAATATTTTCTTAAGCAAGTTGGCGTCTCCAGGGATTTAGATTATTTCACGCATATAGGAAAGCATTCCATAGGAATGAGATTATCAAGAGGGGTGGGAAGACGACAACAAATTAAACGAGCAAGTCAACATGGTCGCGTGGTCCGTGGGAACTCCATATGGGTTTGTTGTCACAACACCGAGAAGACAACACGAAAATGAGGCATGAGTTCAACAAGGATTGATTGGGCGAAAAAATAATAAGATGGTCTTCCCGCTTCAAAGGGGAGGCCACAAGTTAAAATGGCACAAGGGTATTGTGCCACAGCAAACAAGGCCGACGGAATCAAGGGAAATAATTCCGTTGTGTCGTCAAAGGGGGGGAGCCTAACCTATGGCATAAGGTCACCTAAGTGTAGCTGCACTGTAACATAAGGGAAACCTAAGGGCAGAGAGACCAAGGAAATAAGCCATGAGCGGGCTGAGGAGTGCAACAGATTGCAAGATATTAGCCATACTGGTATCAAGACATAGTGAACTAGAAGAATGGTAGGCCTTTAGATTGAAAAGGGACTCAAGGGGGATGCAACAGACTACAAGGGCTTTATTTGGAATGACCAAGGAGCAATATACAAGTGTGGTATGAAATAAAACGGTCAGCAAAGGTGGGGAGAAAACAACCTAAAGAGAGAATGAAAGAAGTAGGAGAGTGTGAGAGTGAAAAAGGGGCGAGCCGCCACATCATGGTCAATTTGTCCCTTTCAAAAGTGGTGTAGGTGTATAAAACAGACCTGCATCGAAACTAGATACAATTCGGACTGACACGGTAAAAAACGAACACTTGGAGGTCAAATTAACCACATGTTGTAGATGCATCTTGTGACTCGATTTATCCCCGGGATGAATCGGGCACAAAGGCATGAGAATGGGAGGGTTCATGTGCGATGTATCTTCTAAATTTAAAACTTATAGAAGCTATCAGCTCACAAACACACAAAAACGGACACGGAGAAGGAAATACATGTTCTAGATGCATTTGTGGCGGAGTTCATCTTGGGATGAAACAATTAGAATTTTTTTTTTCCCTCTGAGAAAATCAAGGAAAATCAAGATACTTTGCGAACGAGATGCAACGGAGCACAAATAGTCACGCAAACACATGTTTCAAGTTCATCCAAAGCCAAAATTATATCAAGAGCACCTGGAAATATACCACCCCATTTTGTTTCATTTTGGGGTAAGTTCGGATGCAATGAGACTAGGAAAGTGAACCTTATTGCACATCGAAAATGAACGGACTGTACGGGGGAGGTGAGGCGGAGAAAAAATTACCTTGACATCCTCTAGAGGTATGAGAAGATGCTCCAAACACAAAAGGTGCAACTTGTGGCGATGATCTTCGATCATCAGATGAACGATCCAACGACCAAAAATATTCACCATACGAGTGACACATAAGGCAATGGGAAAATGAAACTGTCAGGGACTAGGCAACCCAAATACAATTGACACCTTTAAGGATGGGGCTGTCATGAACTAGGCGGTCTAAATAAAAGTAGTAAGTCTTTGGGACTTGGACTGGTGGGGACCGTAGGTGGAACCAAGAAGTAAGACTAACATTGGAGAGTGGCGGGAATTTGAGATGTCTCAATAAAAATATGGATTGGCATAAGAAGTAGCCAACCAAAGAAAGATCCTCCATGAAGGTCGAAAAAATTAGCACTACTAATTCAACCATTGTAGAGCCAAAAAAGAGAGCTTCCGAGAGAAGGGAAGAGGAGAAGTGGAAGAAACAGGCCTCGATAATGGTTCGAGATATCTCGGAGCAGCTATAACTGAAAAAATAGAGTTTTGAGAGACTCTACTCAAGAAATAATCAGCGTATGAAAAATTGGTCTACAATTACGGACTATCGGATAAATGAACCTCCCATAGATATGGGGGTGCGATTATTGCAGTCTGAGATATCTTGGACTGCAAGGAGGATCATGATATACAAAAAAATCAAGACTTAAGACCTAGAAAGAAAATTAATATCAAATTGACACTTGTCCTCAAAAAAATCAAATAAAAGAAAAAAACCTGGAGAGAAACAGCAGGGAGAATAAGGCAAAATAAGAGAAAAAGCTACGTTACCGAACGTACACGTACGGGGACTTTCCGTACGAAACGTAAAGATAATATCTGTACGGGAACCTGTACGCCCCCGTACGACCCGTACGAAAAAAAAAAAAAAAAAAAAAAAAAAAGTCATCAAAAAAATCTGAAAAAACTATATGTGATGTAACATCCCAAAACAAGCAACATTTGTTCGAGCCTCATCTGCATATTATTATTAGAATTGGAGAAAAAAAATAAAAACAATAAAACAAAAATTACAAAAAGTCGTACGGGCCTTGAGTACAAGTAGCGTACAAGAAATGAGTACAACTTGTACTCCTACGGGGGTGAGTACGAGTCGCAACGTAGAGAAAAAGGTAGAATTGAGTTGGTCGTTGGAGAGGAACTGACAAAGTATAAACTATCAGGTCTCCACGCTGACATATGCACTCCAAATTTAATGGAGTTAAATTCAAAGTGAAACAAAATATATATTAAAAAAAAAAAGACAAAACAAAAATGGGGTAACCGGTTTTCATTTTCGATCTAGATCTGAGATTTTGATCTAGGAAAAATATAAAATGGTCGTTTTTGGTGATGCCACGTGAAAAGGCAAACTTCGGAATGAATTTGTAGCCTGAAACAGAAAAAAAAATAAAAAATAAAAAACAAAACAATGTAATTGGTAAAAAAGAACGCGGCGAGATGTAGTAGAAATTGAAAGAAAGTGTACGTGAGGCTCTAACTTAGAGTTAGTTCGGATGAGATCTGACAATGGGATTTGGTCATATCAGTGGTGCAAGATGCATCAAAGTACAAGACGTACTTCGACCTACTCACATTTGAATGAGACTTGAAGGAAATTGAGAAAAATTCATTCAACCGAGGTTGCCCCTTGATCATCCGGATCGAAGGGACCACATCTATAGATGAAAAGGATAGTCTAGAGTGTTCCTAGAGACTGTCTGGGTTGTTACCAATCACTCAGAATGTGTATACTTGGTTAAAATGAGGCCCAATGGCTTCCGGAGAGCCACATGAGGGAGATAAGGCCTTGGGAGTACCTTCACTCATCATTGGCACATGGGAGAGGCCCAAAGGTTAGGCGGTGCACTGTGCTCAGCCTATTTAAGCCAAGGGAACAACCCGCCCCAATGCACCAAGGAAAGCTATAAGCTCAACCGGAGTGAGAGGACGGGAACCGTTGTCAATTTGGAACCGTTGTCAATTTAGAGCTAGGGAGGAGTCTCCAGGCTAGTGAAAGAGGCTGGAAAGGCTCGGAGGGTTGACGTTGGTGTAAGGAAGTGCTACACACAACCCTCAGGATGTAGAGGAGGTAAAGGCTCGAGAAGGTTCTCATACCCCTCCTAGAGGGAAGGACTCCATAGCCCTATCCGAGCTAGGAAGTCTGTGAGAGTAGAGAAAAACCTGTTGGGTTTGAAGGGACACAATGAATATTGCTCCTACTTAACAAAAGGAAATAATGAAAAACCTTGGACGAAGGAACAAACCATAGTCAAGGAAGGAGATTGAGAACAATGAGGGAGAAGGGCGAGGAAGGAGACGCCTTCTACAAGAGAGCGCTTCATTGAGTCATCATCAACAAATCAAATGACAAAAAGAACTAATCAAATGACAAAAAGAGATGAGCGAGAATGAATGAGGTATCCTCCTCCTCCTTCTTTTTTTTCTCCTTCCCATTTTTGTTTTTTTTTTCTTCCGCCTCCCCCACCTTTTTCTCTTAATGAACATTTCAGACTTGAGTAGAGTAATTACTAAATCCTCCATTACAGTTTGCTTTTACTTTCACCCAATCTTTCACTTGGAGGTATCTCGCTTCACTTTAGTATGCTTCTACTAGTTATATATATGTAGTTTGGCAAGTTTCTTATTTCGTTTCACTCAACCTTTCAATTCGGTGTATCTCGCTTTACTCTAGTATGCTTTTGCTAGTTATGTGCATGTGTTTTGTCAAAATTTCTACTTGGTTTCGCTCAATCTTTCGCTTGGTATAGCTTCTTCCACTCTAGTATGCTTCTATTAGTCATGTTCCTGTGTTTTGTCAAGTTTACTATTTGGTTGCACTCAATCTTTCAATTGTGTATCTCGCTTCACACTCTACTGTGCTTCTCCTAGTCATTTGCATTTGTTTTGTTAAGTTTCTTACCTAATTTCACTTAATCTTACACTTTCACGTATTGCGCTCCATTATAATGTGCTTCTACTAGTCATACGCATGTTTTGACGAGTCTCCTACTTGGGTTCACTCAATCTTTCACTTGGGTGTATCTCGCTTAATTCTAGTGTGCTTCACTTTAGTTTCTTACCTAATGTCACTTAATCTTACACTTTCGTGTATCGCGCTTCATTCTAACGCGCGTCTACCAGTCATACGCATGTATTCTATCTAGTTTCCTACTTGTTTTCTCTCAATGTTACGAGGAATGTGCTTATGTCTTGTCAAGTTTCCTGCTCAGTTTCGCTCAGTCTTTTACTTAGGTGTATCTGTATTCACTCTCATATGCTTCTACTAGTCTTGTGCATGTATTTTATCTAGTTTCCTACGAGTTTTCTATCAATGTTTCACATGGGTATACTTTGTTAACTGTAATATGCTTCTACTAGTCATGTGCATGTGTGTTTTGTTTAATTTCCTACTTATTTTCTCTCAATATTTCATGTAGATGTACTTCACTTTACTCAAGTAATGCTTCTACTAGTCTTGTGCATGTGTTTTGTGAAGTTTCCTACTTGGTTTCAATCAAATTTTCATTTGGGTGTATCTCACTTCACTCTAGTATGTTGCTTCTAGTCATGTGCATGTGTTTTGTCAAATTTCCTACTTAGTCCATTTGATCTCGCCCTTGGGTGTAACTCGCTTCATTCTAGTGTGCTTCTACTAGTCATGTGCATGTGTTTTGTCAAATTCCCTACTTAGTTTCACTCAATCTTTCACGTGGGTGTATCTCGCTTCATTCTAGTGTACTTTCGTTGGTCATGCGAAAGCATGTCTTAATCCGTCAACAAACTTTTACAGTCTCATTTCTCAATTATGTTTCGGTTTGCTCACGAGTGACTCCTCCAACCTTTGCACTTCCATTCCTAGGTGCATTTTCTTCAGTGATTTTCTACTAATAT
Organism: Chara braunii; assembly: GCA_003427395.1. Lineage (NCBI taxonomy): Eukaryota > Viridiplantae > Streptophyta > Charophyceae > Charales > Characeae > Chara > Chara braunii. Next base: position 75,488 of record BFEA01000777.1, read on the forward strand.
GACTGCACGTCGAACCACAGTCCACTAACACACCTATTCCAGTTCTACTAACCATATCTGCTAAAATTAGTCGCCGTTTTAACTTTTTTTTCATCTTGGTCCAGGCTTGGCGGAGAGTGATCAGTTCGTCACCGATGCCTGTGAGGGAACCACCTAGAGAGACTCTCATCTAAACGATCTTTCGATTGTCAACTAGGTGCGGGCCGACATCAGCCTTTACCGTTGGGGCCCTTAGACAGAAGGAATTATCTTTAGCACGGGTTTCTTCCTGTCTATCAAAGTCTCAGGCCCCGGTATGAGCAACCACGACTCCTATTGGCCATTCCCATTTGATGGTCTGCGTACCTCCGGACAAACGGGAAGGATGTGGTTGGGGTCTCCACACTTCAAACATTGTCTATCTTTCATCATTTGACGCTCGACTGCCTCTACCATCTTCATGGCAACCCGGGGCTGCCCTTCTTCACGCCCCATACCTACACTGCCATCTCTAACCCTGACCACTGTTGTTGAAGAGGGTATACTTGCCCCCTCCGTCTTCTTGGTAAGCGGGGGGTGCTTGACCGTCGTACGGGTTACTATAGCCCCTACCACCCACTTGGAAGCCCCCTCCACCTCCAAACCCATGAGTGACTTGTCCCCTACCTCCACCCTTTCTTCCTCGACCTTCTCTTCACCCCCCCCCTTGGGCTGCTACGGTTGCATAGTCGCCTCCTACAACTACTTGACCTCCCTCAAAATGTTGCCCATATTCGAGGTGACCGTAGTCCACTAGTTCGAGGGAAATTTCTTCTGCTCCTACTCCCTCGAACGTCACCAAAAAATTATCTCCAGCATATATATTGTCAGAGATCATCATGCCCTTCCATTGCTTTCCTCTCTCAATATCTTTATAGCAATAGTTTGCATGTGCCAGCAATCCCCATCCGTCTAGCGCTTGCATGCAGAAATCGGCATGGTCAACCCCTTCCACAATGACCTCTTTGGACATTGGGACCTAAGGGGCTCAAGCAAGGCCAAGACAAAATGCTCAAGGACCTGCCGAGGTGTTGCTCCGTGGTGTGAGACCGGCAACAAGTCGTCCATGTATGACTTCAACGTGGTGACACTTTTCCAATTCCCCATTTGCACATTCGATTTTTTTGCTGCAGTCTTCGTCCCCTTGCCTTATTTTCAAAACGCTTGTTTAAGGCCTCTAGGTAAACCTTTACAGGGTGATGTGCCTGTCGAGCACATCGGTCCGGCATGGGGACCCTCCCGGCCGCGTCACGCAGGATTTGGTCTTATTGCGTTAGAAATGGAGTTTCTGCAGCCGCTCCGGCCAAGTACGTCAGCCATACCTCTCGGGAGCCCCTACGAAAGGATAAGGCCTACGCGAGGTACAACGTACCTTCACCTGCGGGAGTTGTCACCTCCCTTCGGTGGGCGTATCCCTGCTGAGCTACCAGTCTACAATACGAAAGTTAATCAGTTGCAATCACAACTGTGGGTCAGTCGATGATGTTTTTCGTACGCTGTAGCATAGGGGGTACGCGTGGTCATACGCCTCTATTGAACCCGCATGCGAATCAACGCATTAGGGGTTGAAGTCCCAAGCGCGACTCGTCGTCGGTCGACTAGAACGCATCTCATTCACCACGCGTTACACCTTATTAAAACAGTCATTTCGTCAAAACGGACATATTATATTTTTTGAACGAAATCAAAACTGACTTTTTTTTGCCAAAATCCGGTCGGAATTTTTTGCTCATGGGGGTCCGGCGTTCCCAGAACACCGGACCCCTTACATGTATCTGGTTTATGGTTGAGACCAGATAAAAAAAAAAAAATAAAAAAAAAAAATTGTCTCAACCATAGAGCATATACATGTAGGGGGTCCGACGTTCTGGGAACGCCGGACCCCCAAGAGCAAAAAATTCCGACCGGATTTTGGCGAAAAAAAACAATTTTGATTTCGTTCAAAAAATATAATATGTCCGTTTTGACGAAATAGTTGTTTTAAGACATAAAATTAAACTAGACACACAAAAAAAAACACACCCCCCTAGTCCCTTTAGTATCAGACCCATAACCTTTTGACACGAAATTCGCTTAGGCGTCGCGCGCGGGACTTAATATAAAACCACGATGACGCAGGACTTTCTCATATCAACTAGCCATGCAAGCATTCACAATGATGACGTACTATGCAGTACCCATAATCACGCGTCCCCGATGGTTTCGAGGGTTATATTCGACGTTGTAGTTTGTGGCAGCCGTCAAAGTCAAACCCCTTGATTTCTCTCTAGACCCTTAATGATGGAGTTTGCGTCCAAGGCCTCGAGAGACGATTGCCACCGCAGGTGTGAACCTGTGTACCACCCACTCTTCGCATGGTGTAAAAGATAGTGTCGGCTTACACACGCCTTGAGGGGTTGATCTCTCGACACTAGACAACCGCTAAGGCGGTTGATCACCACACTATCTTTTACACATGCGAAGAGTGGGTGGTACACAGGTTCACACCTGCGGTGGCAATGGTCTCTCGAGGCCTTGGACGCAAACTCCATCATTAAGGGTCTAGAGAGAAATCAAGGGGTTTGACTTTGACGGCTGCCACAAACTACAACGTCCAACTATAAAAACTCTAAAAAGCAAAGTTAAAAAGAGATTTCCCTTTTCTCTCAAGGCATACTCTGATTAACCCTTACACACGGTCGCAATAGGCTGCGCGAACACTCAAGGCATATGTGTACATATATAAAGGGATATATAATATGGAACAATCACTTCTCAGAATTATAGTGAGATTCCTCTCAGCTATATATATGTGTGTGATCGTAGGCTGTCAAATCCAGAGTCCGAACCACAAAACATACCCGCAATCACATCAAAGATTCACCAAAAAGTCTATGAACTACACAGGGTCAACTTCAACCATTCTCTACGCTCACATCGCTCGCTTTAACCAAACAAACCTCAACCTTTATCCAACCTTCCATAAATAAAACACTCAGTATCTTTGTTAAATGACCATTCAATAAAGTCCAGGTGAAAACCAACGAAACATTTCAAACCTAAGGGTTAAAGCCTTTAGGTTGAGTTGGCGAGAGTGAACTTTAGTTGAATCATAAACCGACAAATCGACAACCGACCTGTTATCCGTGATAACAAAAGATGATCCTCGTGGGATCAAGCTGAACCTAGACTCAATCCTGAATCGAAACGATAAAAAAAACCTGTAACACAAAACATGTCAATTCCCAGACTAAGTTTATAAGTGTATGGAGAATAAATCCCCATATCATGCTCGCACTCAAAATTTTTCCATGACTAAGTCTAAGTTTACCTCTAAGCCAGTTCTCAAAGAAAGGTAGACCTTTGACAGCATCTCCCCTATGGAGGGTGGATTGCCAGAACCGCCACTTGTCAAGATATAATCTAACCCTTTTAAACTAAGAAAATTTCGGCAGCACTTCTCGTAGGTAAAATGTATTTTCAAAGTTTATAATAGCTCGAATATAAAAATTGAAATAATTTTTAACTCTAGAAAGTCTTTTTTTTTTTAACTCTTTGAATTACTCAAAATTTGGCCAGCATCTTCTTTAGAGAAGTAGACTTCCCTGATTTATACTAAGGTAAATACAAAATCTAAAATGACTCTGACTTCCCAAGGCTAAATTTTGTCTAACTCCCTGAATTAGCATAAATTCAGACAGCACCTTCCCTTTGAAAAAAAAAAAAAAACTCTAGATTTCTACTAAGCCAGATGTAAACTTAAACAAAAAGTTGAACTTTGAAAGACCAGATTTGACTAAGTTCTTGGTTTTGTAGAAATTTCGACAGCGCTTCTCGTAGGAGAAGTACCTTTCCAATAGCAAATGATCCCAGAAAATGCGAAAATTAACCTAAGTAAAAAAACGTTAGCTAAAAAAATGCAGGAATTGAACTAACTCCTATTGCTCTAGCACGAGGCGAGCAACTAAAGCAATTACATGTCAGACTGGAACTCGGACTAAGTAAAACTCTCATTCAGCCATATGCAAGTCCAAACCACAATGATAAGCACTCTCACCGATTCTCAAGTTAATTCCTCATATAGTAGTTCATGGAACCCTCAGATGATTTATCCCTTTATACCCAACTTACATATGGCATGGTGCTAGACCATTCTGCTTAGAAACAATGTCTATCATGTCTTAGGATATACACCAACATGTTGCACAACTACTTTTCTCTTCTTTGGATGTATGACTAGACCATTCTGCTTAGAAACAATGTCTAGTCGCCCTGAACTGTTTAATATCCAAAGTTTAATATTTTTCGACTTGTTCTTAAAAAAAAGGAAAATATGGGCAGGGGACTGTGTCATTCTGCTTAGAAACAATACTCATCTTGTCTAAATTACTTTCAGTTATACTTTGTATTTTACCTTCTCTTCTTAGTGATATGGCTTAACGTTGGACCATTCTGCTTAGAAACAATATTCAGCTGCCAATTCACAAGCATTGGTGTCAATTGTTGACTCTCTGGCGCCCCTCCAAATCGCAGCCATATGCGCATCATATTTGCTAGCAAGTAAATTTGCAGTCTTCACGACTGTTTGCTGCGTCCGCACATCAGATTAGTAACGCATTACCCAGACCGTATCTCAATAAAGCACGTTATCAAACACATGCACTACCGTACCTAGATCAATGGTATATACCACTAGCCACACTCAAACGCAACGGAAAAACACGGCGCCGCAACGGAGCACAGTCAATAAAAAAACACTTCAACTCCTGAATGATGGCGCTCGACTACCTGTCGCAGTCTGTGCATAGTCAAACGCACCAGCAACAACCCCGACCTTCAGTAGCAATGAATTTGATGAAGTTAGTCGTCCCCGCGCGACTACTACAACCAAGTAACCCAGTGACAACTTCAATAGCAGTAGTCGTCCCGAATACCGTGTCACGGCACAACAGTGCAAGGTGCCACATTAACGATAGAGGTCGTCTGTCCAATGCTTTACAACAAATCACAACAGAGGATAGTAATTATAGCTAAAAAACGGAAGCAAAAGAAAACCATAACAACAACAGCCGAAGCCCTAGAACAGTACTCCCCCTACCAGCAGTACATCATGAAGGTCAACCCCACCATTTACAAACTTAAAATGACGGAATCTAAGATGACTAACTATGATTTTTACTACGGGGCCGATAAGCCATAACTGTGGGGAACAGCAACGACCAAGCTCGAAGGCGATTCAGACGTAGAGACCCGACTTCCACTATCTCAGTGACGGACTTCAGCTATCTCCCAAAGGGCAAGATGAACCACAACTCCCACGCCGAATTAAACAAGGATCAAATGACTCTTCTATAGCAACAGGGTGATGACGAACTTGTCGATACTTAGCGAGCGAGAAAAAAAACGAGAATGAATCTCTCGTTAGAACATGGAAATATTCGCTCCACGCCAACCATGCACGCAAAAAGATAGAGGGAAGGCTACTTCCCTTGATAGGATGAGCGGCGCACCGGCCCACAGTAAGTTCCCAACCCCACGACTATCCCCGCGTCACCTCCTCCGAACGGGCGAGCAAAATGGAATGAATCTTCCACTAAACACGGGTGGGTGCATGCGCTATTTAGACCAACTTCTCACGCACGCGGTCCATGCACTTCGTGCCGCCAAATCCGCTATTCCAGCATGACATCTAACACTCTCATCGGACTCGCCATGACCCAACACCCTCGGACAGTCTCTTCCTTCGCCTAACCCCACTAGGAATCCGACAAACGGACTGATTTCTACTCTGCCATATCTGTCCCTCCTCGCAACTATCACAGATCGCAGCACCAAAAACTATCTAGTCGCTTCAAAATCCGATTGTACGATCGGATTCGCCTTGATAAAAAATGTTGAAAACGAGTCTTGGCTTAGCCACTTTCGTCGAGGAACGGGCGAGAAATGCCTTCGTCCTTCTCACCATGTCCATACCCCTCGCTACCTCACGTCCATCGGCTTCGTCTTCTTCGCCTTTGACAAGATAACACTTAGTGTAGCCGCCTGCCCACAGCTCCAACAATCCTGAGGGAAAATTCGGAGGAAATCAGACAACTTGCCGGCCCGATTAATCCTTCGTCCCTATAGCACAAGTCCGACGAATGACTTGCACATGAATATCACCTCGCGCCCCGCCACAACTCCCTCCGGTCTGCTCTGCTAAAGCAGAGTTAGGCACCTTTCTGGCCCCCAGCGGGCAAGTGCACACATGGATAGCGGGTCGCGGAGTCGAGGACGTGGCGTGCTGCATGCCTGTAGTATGGTCCCTGGTGAAGCGGGTCCTGGTGTTGGTCTTGGTGGTAATAGTAAATGTTCAGACGGGGACTGGGCAGGCCCCATGCGCTTAACCGCTGCAGCCCCTCGGGCCACCAGGAATGATCTCCAAGTTTCCTCCACTCTCGACTATCAACGCTCTTCAAGTGGGAAGCGGGAGGGGGAGCCACGACCACGGGCAGTGGCGACATACTCACACCTAAACCCCTCCCACGATGGATGGTGGGTGGACGGTCAGTGCGTTGTCGTACCAAATACACTTACAAGTGTATTTGGCGTGTTTTTGACAAGTTACGCCAGTGCAGCCCCGACCATTAGAGGACACGTGCGGGGTATTGACAGCAAGGCGCGACCATGCGCAGCCTGGGTGTGCGCGGCGTCGCGGACCAGCGGGACGAGTGGCGTTCGTTCTTATTTTTTATTATTTATTTATTTATTTACTTTTATTGTTTTTTTAAGGTCTTTAGCTCGGTGATTGATTCGGAGGCCAACGTCGAGACGGACGGGTCTGGCTCAACTATTAGATGGTCGGACACGGATGGTCAACAAGGTAGTCGAGGACCTTGAGGAGGCGACGTTTTAGCGGAGCCACTCGAGTTTCCGAAGTATCGGGGAAATTGACAAGAATCCCTTATTTCGATCGTTTTGACGTACTGATCGAACGGGTCGATGCGCATGTGGGCCGGTGGGTGTTATATGACCCACGGCACGGGAGAAAATCTGGGCAGCGTGGGTTGCTGCGGGCGCACGGTCCGCCTCCGCCATCTGCTATGAGGAGTTGACTGTGAGCGTGCCCGTCAAGGTCCCCGCTAGGACCCGCTTGACCAGGCTCATGCTGCGGCTTTGCAGCAGGCCCGGTGTCCGCCCACCAACAAGGAGTTAGGATTGCCCCTGCGACACGACATACGCCACATGCTTCAGCAAGGCGGGCGTAGGTGAGGGATTGGTAGATTCGGCAGGTGAATTGGTACACACGCCAATTCACACTTCTTAGCGAACGTTGATTTTTAAAGACCACCGTCCCACTGCCTGTATCACCACGAGAGCGCTGCGTGGCGCCTGGGTTAAAGTGCAGTTTCGCACCGACCAGTAGTAGAGGCGCTAAGGTAAAGGCTCACGACGATGCTACCGTGCAAATCGCTCATCAGACGTGAGTATCGGGGCGAAAGACTAATCGGTCCATGTGGTGGTTGTTCTCCTTCGAAGTTCTCCTTGGGATAGTTGGGGTAAGTGACGAGCGCTGAAGTAAAGTAGCGAGGCAGAAAGGCGATGGGCAGTAGGCAAAAGGGGAGGGGATGAGGCCAGCAAAAACTAGCCGAACCTGGACGTGGATCCCGCCAGGTGCATTCACAGCGAGAAGAGCGATGGTGAAGTTGGATAGGGCGATAGCGAGAGGGAGAGTTCGTAGTTTATCGGAAACGGGCTGGAGAAGGGCTAGTTTGGGTAGAAAGTTAGTAGATTAGGAGGTTAGTGGCGAGAGTAGTGTATGGGAGTATAGCAATGGCGGAGTAACGAAGGAGTATGGTGGTACAAATAACAAAGTTTTCGCCCGATCCTTGATGGAATCGGGCGAACCAAAGCATGAAGCAAGGGTTCTTGGGTCGGGCGACCACGATGTTGGACTCCGAAAGATGAGCAAGGGAGTATAGTAGAAGTTAGTAAGAAATCAGGTTGCAAGGAGCTATGGAGGAAATAAGTGGAAAGAGGGGGAGAGAATGTCGAAGTCAATCATAAGTGAAAGTAAGCAGGGGAAGAATGTATATTGGGGTTTTGGGAGACGGCGAATCCATCGGTAGACTTAGTTTCGAAGATCGATTGGTAGTATACGAGCAAAGAGGAAACGGCTCTGCGCGGAGGTGCAACGAAGATGGAGTAGGAAGAAGAGATGTAGAAAAGATAGTGGAACTCGCCCGTTTCATCACGAAAATGGGCGATCGAAGATTCGATTCAGAGGTGTCAGGGCCCTGCGAATATGATGAAGGAGTTAATTTTTGCAATGGGTCGATGCTTTGGCCGGTGTAAAAGTTAGTAGCTGCGCGCGAGAAAGGGGGGGAGGTTGAGAAGAGAAATGAATCCTTCCGGGTTCTAACGAAAGATTCATTCTCGTTTGGCACAGTAATGAGAGGTGTGCACTTGTGCGCGCGTGAGGAGTAGTGAGACTTACCTATTGATGCTAGTCGCATTCGCTACCCATTATCTGACTCTATTTTACTCGAATGTTGCGCCCCGCCGCTTCTGATGGGTGATTCGAATGAAGCCAGCACGATGCACTGCCAACTTGTAGGCTACTAACAGTTGTGCAGTAGAGGCTTGGGCGCTGAGCGCCAAGTAAGGGGGAAGGGCTCTACGCACGAACGTTGGTGATGAAGAGAGTATGCTCTCGGTGACATTCCGATTCGGCGTCTTGGTGTTCTGGTCGGTGGAGGGCTTCGATGGCTAGTTCTGGTAACGGGTGAGATTTTTGCTTATGGAGTAGCTATATCGGGGTCTCACCTCCTGGCCAGTTTCACAGAAAGATTGTTGGAAGGCTAGTAAGTAGGAAGGCCAGGTTTGACAGATTAAGGGCTCCTTCATGATTTTATGGAAGATGGGGTGAAGTAGTGGAGTCAAGTTATGAAAATTAGGAGCGGGAGTTGAAGGCCTCACCGAAGGCTTGGGTTGCAGTCGCGGTGACATCAAAGGATTGACTGATCAAGATGGCCACAGAGCCGCTGCCGCTGTGTCTGAGGCACTACGGTTGTACATGTCAGGGGTCGACACCCTGTTAAGGAGGGGCATTGTGCTAAGGAAGGATTGCTGCGATAGACTGTTGTTACGGATTTGCTACATTTGGCCTGCTCGGGTTATAGTCACCTGGCGTCGCGATCATTATGGCAAATTGTTATTGTATCTGAACGTTGCATGACACTGTAGTCCTACGGTCGGTGGCCGACCTGTTGATATAGGACGGAAGTTGAAGATATGCTTGTTGGCCATATGTTGCCTATCTCATTGGAGTGGTAGAAGCGGCGGGTCAACCACGAAGGTGGCAGACTTACTTGTTGGCCGAAGTACTGCTCAGCCTGTCAGACAGAGTAACGTGAGGAGTGAGCCGTTGGGCTTGAATGCTAATGCAGGTCAGATTCGGATAGAGCAAGGAATGTACCTCGTCGAATAAAACTTTTTGAACTGCGTTACGACAATTGTGGTCGGATGTTGAAGCGCTGTGATTTGGAGAGTGACCACGCTCTACAAACAAGCTGCGGTAAGGGGAGACGACACAACGGTTTAGGGAGGTGATCAGACTGCGAAAGAGGGGCGCATTGCTGCAATTTGGAGGACCGTCAGGAGGTTAACGCTCGACGCTTTGACCTCAGTTTGGTGATGTTACTGCTCACTTTGGCCATCATTGCGGGGCCCTCAGGCGCATGAAGGTATCAAGGCCCTCTCCAGGGAGTTGAGTCTGTCCCTCTTTTGTATCTCGAGCGTCTGAAACCCCTATCTTTCTGCTCTTCTTACTCTAAGTCTAATCCTGTTACGAGAGGATGGTGGCATGTGAGATTGCAACCCTTAAGACCGCAATAAGACTCTGTGGGGAGTCTGCCCACCGATTGTGGGAGCTTTGCCGGAACTCGGGAGAAGTTTTGAAGGCAGGGAACTAAGAGGTAAAGCTTCACCATCCTTCTATAAACCTGGTTATAACCCATATCTGTATTTCTTGCTATGGTTGACTGAGTATACTGTGTGCATCCCTGCGTTCACTTTTGGTTTGACTTTCAAGACATAATTCAAACTTAAATAAAGGAATAATTATGCAAGTTGCAGTTTCAGTTTTGTTGGTTTGACTAGAAGCATATTGTGGGGTTGCATATGGGGGAAGGATGAGGGGAAGACAGTATTGCATGTTCGACTGGGTCAACCTAAGGCTGAGAGAGTCTCCATAAGATTGGAGGGTCAGTGCTATGTTTATTTTTGATTGCCTGAAGGACCAGACAGGTTCCCATAAGTTTTGGTGGTCTGGTTGCTTGGACTTGCGAATGCTGCATGTGTTTGACTTTCAGGGACCAAGCATTTTTCCATAAGATTGGATGACTTGGTTGCCTTGTTTTATTTGGGCTTTCCTAATGTTTATTTACCATTTCCTGTTTATTTTGAAGGGAATTTAGGCGAAGGACTGGACAGGTTCCCATAAGATTGGATGGTCTGGTCTGGAGCCGCGCACATGCTGGAACCAAAAGGTTAAATTTGTTTATATTATATACTACTATTTATGAACAAGCTAGTCAGACAGGGTTCCATAAGTTTGGGTGGTCTGACTATAGGTTATCACCAACTGAAGAGAGTACTAATTAAGAATAAACTGTGGTAAGAAGGGACAGGCTGAATTTTGATCTAAGATAACCGGTTCAGTCACATGTTGCCTTAAAAGATAAAGTGCAGACAATTATATATAACTTGGATACTTACATGGTTCAAGGCGACTAGGGTGGCCTAGTCATATACCCAAAGAAGAGAAAAGTTGTATTGCCCTGTATTTGGGTATATTTAATGGCTGAGCTAGACAAGTTCCCATAAGATTGAGTGGTCTAGCTTTATGCCTTATGTAAGATGGGTATAAAGGGATAAATCATTGAAAGACTACGAACAATTGTTTGTCCAGGTTGACTTGGGACTGGTGAGAGTACTTACGTTTGTGGTTCGACCTGCATGTGGCTGAGTGAGATTACTACTTGGTCTGAGTTTCAGTTTGACAGGTATTTGCTTTAGATGTTTGTCACGTGCTAAAACCATAGGAGTTAGTTTCATTTCCTGCATTTTATGAGCTAAGTTATTTTACTTAGGTCAATTTCTGCATTTTCTGGGATCATTTATTATACTCGGTCTTGTATAAATCTTACCACTTTCTCTACGGGAAGCGCTACCGAAATTTCTACAATACCAAAGAGTTAGTCAAAATTTAACTTTTCAAAGTTCAACCTGTCTAATCTTCATATATGGCTTAGTAAAAATCTGAAAAAACTAGTTTTCTAAAGGGAGTGTTGCCCAAATTTTTGCTAATTCACGGAGTTAGACAAAATTTGACTTTGGAAAGTTGAAAATTATTTTTATTTTCATATTCGGGCTGATATAAATTTTGGAAAGACACTTTACCTACTGGAAGCGCTGTCGAAATTTTCTTCGTTCAGAGGAGATGGATTATATTTTCGCGACTCTGGCGATCCACCCTGTATGGGGGCGATTCTGCCATACGTCTACCTTTCTTCGGGCATTGTCTTAGAGGTAGACCTAGGCTTGGCTATTAGGAGAGTCTAGAGTGAGATTGTGTCATGGGGATTTGATCTCCATACATTGACGATTTAACTTGGACATTGACCTGTCGTATGATACAGGTCTTCTTTGGACATTCAATCCATTACTTGGACTAGCTTCAGCTTAATCGTACGAGGATCATTTTCTGTTATCACTGATAACAGCTTGGTTGGTTGATCGCCGACTTGTCGGCTCACGACACAACTTTGCTTACACCTGTACCTCAACTTAATTGCCTTAGCCCTGATATAACATATGTTTTTTAGAGGGTTTTAACCAGACTTCTTTTAATGGCCATTATAAAGAATTTATGAGATTTGTGGAAGGTTGAACTATGACTGGGGCTTGAGGGCGTGAGGCGTGGTGTGAGTTACAGGGAACAGTAAAGTTGACCACATTGGTGTATGGCAATGTGGCTATCGTTTGTGCCTATGTTTTATGCAGGTTAGTATTTTGGAGCTTGGTATACGAGTCTTACTTTGGAGGCAGTGAGAATGCAATTGTATGGCACGATCTGCATACCTGATGGATTTATGTTCCCTCATCTTTTATTTTATCTCTGATTTGATATATGGGTATTGGGATGCCTCTTTGTTTGCTTGTTATTTTTTTATAGTTGGACGTTGTAGTCCGTGACAACCGTCAAAGTCAAACCCCTTGACTTCTCTCCAGACCCTGGATGATAGAGCTGGTCTCCAGGGCAATAAGAGACGATTGCCACCACAGGTATGAACCTGTGTACCACCCACTCTCCGCAGGGTGCAGAAGAGGGTGTGGTTCTCAACCGCACTTGGCGCTTGTCCAACATCGAGAGATCAATCCCTCAAGGCGCGGGTCAGCCGACACTTGAGTGTCAAATGCGACCCTCGAGATTGACGAGGACCGCATGAGAATGGGTACTGCATAGTACGCCATCATTGAGACTGCTTGTGTATGCTTGCATTGCAAGTCGATATGAGGTTAACCCTGAGTCCACGCGGTTTTATACTAAATCTCGCTCGCGACATCTATCCGATTTTCGCATCGGAGAGTTATGGGATGACTACCAAGGGACTAGGAGTGTTGTCGCGATGTTTGTTCTATGTCGTTTTGTACATGTATGTTTATGTGTGTGTGTCTTTTATTTTTATGTTCTTTAGAGTGGTGTGCGCGTGGTGTGTGGGATGTGTCCTAGTCGACCGGCGACTAGTCGCGCTTGGGACCTCAACCCCCCAAGATGTCGGTTCGCGTGCGGGTCCGATAGAGGCGTAAAACCACGAGTACCCCCTATGCTACAGCGAACGAGAAACGCCCTCGGCTGGCCCACCTCTGTGATTGCAGCTGATTAACTTTCGTGTTGTGGAATGGTAGCTCGGCGGGGATACGCACACCGAAGGGACGTGATAGCTCTCGTAAGGTGGAGGTAAGTCGTGCCTCGCATAGGCCCTATCTTGTCGTAGGGGCCCGCGAGCGGTATGGCTGGCGCACTGGGCCGGAGCGGCTTGCGAAAGCTCCATGTATATTCGCGACGAGGATTTAGACCAACTTTTGCGTGATGTGGCCGGGAGGGTCCCGCCCCGTTTTGTGCGGTGCCGGACCGATGCGCTCGACAATGTTCGTAGTTAACCCTACCACTCAGGTTTTTCTTCCACCTCGTAGGCTGAGTTGCTCACCGACTCCCCTGCACGTCGACTTTCCTGGTCCATGTTTCAAGACGAAGAGGATAGAGGAGTTTCGCCATCATTCCGAACACGCAAGGATCCATACGACTTAAAAATAAATCGGTCCCTCGTCCGGCTTAACAAAAAAGAACACAGATATTAATAAACAACAATAATAATAATAATAATAAGATGAAATGATACTCATATGAAAATAAAAAAATAAAGCCATACGGCGAAGAAAACGCTCCAGCCCCACGGCAACGAAACCACGGGGGATAGCCTCGTCGAGCCCTCGACCCCACGATCCCTTCGCGCCGCTCCAACATCCCCGCGCTGCCACTCACTAACTTCGAGTCTTGGATCTCCCTGTTCAAAGTCCGATACTGTAACTAAATAGTGTTAGGCCCAAGGTTGAGCCTACTACACGTGGACACCTATATAAGCGGGTACTACGAGATGCGCGGATCTACTGAGACATTTCATGTTACCAGTTATCCGATGGCAAGACGTCCTGGCCGGACAGTCAGGGGGGTTCCGGACATCCGGGCCCGGACAACTCAATTTTTAGCAATTAAATGCAAAAAAAAATAAAAAAATTGGGGGTGCCTTTAATTTTATTTTTTATTTTAAAATTGACAACGAATTTCGATATGATTCCAAGGCATAGTTTTTTTTTTTTTTTTTTTTTTTTTTTGCCGTTCGGGCTCAGACAGTCTGCCAAGGGAGGATGTCCGACCGGTTGTCCGAGCGGACAACCCTGGACGGTCAAGGGGGTCCCGGACGTATGATCAGGTAACCATATTGTCGTCGATGTCGTCCTCCGCATGTACGCACATGTCCCGCTCAAGCATATCAATCAAAATTAAAATATAATTTAATCCTAGTTAAACTCAAAATTTTAGTCGGCAAACATACCGGCTTCACAATCATCAACTAAAAAAGGGATCATGTGCGCCTTAAGTCTGCACGCCCACACACTCGCTACTTTAGTCAACCTTCAATCAACATAAACACGAGACACAACCGCGACTTACGCGGTATACTTAGACTCTAAATTAAATCTATCTTCTGTCATTTGCAAAACCCAGGGGGGATACCCTTCTAAGGGTATTCGCACCGACAACGAGTACTCAACGATGTTTCTCCCACACACTGCGTTTTGAGAGAACTAGAGTAACTTGGTTGTCTCGCCGCCGAAACGAAAAGCAACAAACATGACTCTTTCCTTCGGCGATACCCTTTGGTCGTGGACATAACTTTTAACGACCATTTCCCACTGCTGGAAGTTCTCATCTTTTTTTCCAATTGTAGTCCATGACATCTGCATCTTAATCTTCTCCCTAACCACTTTATTATTTGTTTTTTTTTTCTCCTTCCCCTATCTTCTTTCCGTTTTCTTGTCACCCAACCCTCTACACCATTAGGTGGGCCACTACCTTCACCAACGCCCTTCATCACGCAATGCTCCGTCAGCCAACCCTCTACACTGAAAATGGTGGTGTTGATCTGATGTTGTGCAACGTGGCGGTAACGAAGCTGTTTCACTTACCTCTGGACTCTTTTAAGATGGTTAGCTAGATGGTTAATGGATATACGCACTGCGGTGGACTCTTTGGTGCCCTGGAGTGCAGCCTCGATCAATAACCCCGTCTGGTCCTTCACCTCCGTTTGCTCCACCCCCCGTCTTGCTTCTCCAACCTCTCAGCTATGTCTGCCCCATCATCCAATAACATTTTCTTTGTTGATGCTTCCCTTCTCTTCTATTGTATGGTTCTCTGTGTGGCTTTTTGGTGTGCTTCCACTTCCACCATCCGCTCATCTTCTGCATCCTGCACCGTCATCACCTCCCGATAGCTTGTTGCTTCCCCTTGCAACTCTTCCAGCGTTGGATCCCCAGGTAAGTAGAATCTCCTCGCTCATTGCTTTTCCTTCTCTTGTCTAAACATTGGGCAGAACATACTCGTATGCACCCAATCCTTCTGGGCCTCTTCTGCAAATGCCCCCTTCTTCTTTTCTAATTTATCCTCCTCGCCCTCTTCCTCTTCTTCTCCTTCTTCTTCTTCTATCTTCTTGGTTTCTTCTGCCAACTTTCTTTTCAACTCCATCGTCTTTGTCATCTCTCGCTTCATTTTTTTCCTCAACTCCTCCTGCTGTTTCTTCTTTTTCTCCTTCCTTTCTCTCTATTTCGTCAACTTCTCAACAATGTGGTTTTTTTTTGTCGCCGAGTATGCCTGTGTGATCGCATCTGATTTGGCAGTGGCGCAATATCTAAAGGTCCGGTAGAATCCCAACATAAAAATAATGACCAGCAGCGGCTCCCACACAACGGAGAGAGCCAGGAAGGCAAATATCGGATGGTCATTCATGGCGGTAATTCAGCACAACAAGTATGCTCCACCACCTCACTACTTAGACCTACTCTGCACTTATACTCACCTAATTAGGGGTATGACTTAAACTCGATAAGGTTTCAACTACAATGACTTCTACAATAACTGACCTGCAGCAGCCGTCACCAGGAAAGTACGTGGAGACAACAGAAAGATTTAGCACGTAGGGCTAAGGGCAGAAAGCACTTCATATGGGTCGTCACGATGGCGTTCCCCGCCAATCTTGATCTCTTGCCCATACGTAGATCGCCTCCCAACCTTGATTTAGCACCCTTTTCCTTCTTATTGATGTCAACAATCAAACCCCGATACTTTTCTCGCCCGCGGGCCTTATCCTTTGCCGACTTTTCTTCCACCACTTCAGTGCAACGGGTTCAAGCTCCGATACCAGGGCAATGAACCTCGCAAAAATCAACTTAGAATACTAGATGCAAATCAAGAGCAATCCGATGAGGTTCATGCAAGCTTCAGCGATGTCCACGAACAGTGCAAATTCAACGTTTCACTTAAAATATAATAATATACAATTGAAAAAGTTCAAGAATAAGCGGTTTCAACCGCTCAACACCATCAGGTATGTACCCAACTTCCTCCTCCCTCGGTTGTTTCTCTTCTCTCTCTCTCTTTCTGTGTCTTACTGGATGGTCTACTTCTCTCTCGTTCTCTCTTGCATTGCTCCTCGCTCACTGTTCCTCTCTCGATGTCCTAGATCTACCCTGCATGCTACTGCGGTGTGCCTTGCTGATCTCAAGTGGCTATCGCCATCGGGGAACCTCTCCCCTCTCGCCTAACCATGGTTGACTGTAGCAGCCAGGCGCTGCACACTTCTCCCCCTTGCACAAACTTTTGCATCACTTCCACAATTCTGTTAAAATGAACAACTGAATATCTTCCGGCATTGTAGCCCAAAATATGTAGTTGCAGTGGGTTGTTAGTGCCTGCTTTAATCGGTACCAACCTCTTGTTGGCATATTGCCATTTTGGGAAAGTTCCCGACTTTTGTTTGGAGGCTGCTGCACAATTGAACTTTAGGGACTTAAATTGCTTTCATGTACTATAGTTACCTACCTACGACCTCATCCTACAGACCCTAGGGCTACCCTGCCAGTGTTGTAGCCTACCATATTAATTGGGACCAGGACCTTTGGGAACTAACTGCATGAAATTCTTGTTTTTTTTTTCCCCTTCAGAGGCACTTTTCAGAGATGCTGGAAATGCCCTGCGCGCCAAGCTTTGTCGAACCGCCAGCACGACTTGTTTTTTTTTTTTCCATGTGGCAGGCAATACTACCCGTTGTAGTCCAGTGGGCCTGAAGCCCGGTTAATGTGGCACATATGCAACAAGGGCCTGATGTATGGGCCAAGTACTGGTGGTATTCACAAGCAAACTCAAGACACAAATTTGCCACAAACCTCGTTCTTCAGGTGAGCACTGCTAACAGACGAAATGGTTGGCGGCAGCAGCCAAAAAAAGTAAAAAGAACAGAATAAAACTGGCATTTCGTTAAAATTGACATTTTTTACTATTTTCACTAAATTAGGCATCCAACAAAAAACGATTTTGTGCCCACGACATTGGACCATTTATGATCCGGCCTCCTGGGGACTTCGGACCATTTAATGTATCTCGGCCTACGTAGCACCGTGCTCGCGTTCGGAGGCGAACGCGAACAAGCGCCCAAAATCCGAACGCGAACAWAAAAAAAAAAAAAAAAAAAAAAAAAAACAGTTATCAAAAACATAGGAAAAAAATATTTGTTATGTAAAATATCAATACAAGCAACTTTTGCCATGGAGTCATGTTCAAATTCGTAGCCAATCATGAGTTAAAAATCCAAAACCGAAAACAAATTTTTTTTTTTCTTTTTTTTTTTACGGAAAAAAATTATGTTCGCCTGACCATGTTCCCGAACACGTTCGCGCGAACATGAAGGGGCGCGAACACGTTCGCCGTGCTACGCAGATCTTGGCGTAAAGTACCGTAAAAATACATCCGAGGGTCAAAAAACAATGAAAAAAAATCAAGGCATATAAGATGCTCCGGCATACTGGGGATGCCGGACCATCAATGGTATGATGTGGTCGGCAAAAAAAAAAAATGTTAAAAAATACTGTGATTTTTTGGAAGATCAATTTCGTGAAAATAGTAAAAAATGTCAATTTTAACGAAATGTTTGTTATAACACACCGCACTGGTGCTTTGGCAAAGCTTGGCGCGCAATTCTTTTATGGCTCAGCAAAAAGGCTCGGAGGTAGCAGTGGTTTAACATGAATGGTGTCAACCAATTCACATTCTAATGGATTTCCTTGGGCCAGATGCATCCAGATCAGTATGAATTTTCCAACCATCCTTTGGCTCTAGAGTCTTCATACTATTTAATCTGCTCATTTCATGCTAGTGGATTCAGTACCCTCCCCCCCTTCCCCCGTCCTCTCTCTCTTCTTCCTTTGCCTAAGCAATAATGTTATTTTCCTCTATCCCCCCGGGTTCAATGGTTCCTTCGTACCCCCTTTTTCTTTCCTCCTCCACTAAGTCTGTCTCCCTTACCCGGTACCTTAGTTGCCAATGGAAGCTTGCATCAAATCTTTCCTTTACCTTTGAGCTCTGAAGTCCTGCCTCTTCCTGTCCTCATTGAAACAAGGTGTATGGGGTTATGACCCTTATTTTGAAACAACCTTGTCAAGGGTATTCGACTCACTCCACTATATAAAACTCTAAGGCATCTTGGTTGTTTATGGTCCAGAGTTTCGGAGTGCCGAAACATTCTGAATGTATCAGGACAATGCAGAGACATTGAAAATGCTGAAAGATACTGAATGTATCAGGACAATAGCCAATACACTTAGAATGCTCTGCATCTGGGCTCTTCATGGTCCAAAGACATTTGGACTGCCGAAACATTCTTAATGTATCGAGACAACTGCGAATTCACTTAGAATGCTCTGTAATGGAACGGGGCCCAGTTTCTCATCCACGTACACAATCAAAATCACACGAACGTGCTTGGTCCACCACTACCGTCTTCACTTGAATAGAACCCCCGGACATTATAGTTGCCTTTGGGGCAACTTTTAGCCGCGATACAGCGACAATGACCTCCATTCTATTCCGGTGAAGATAGTAGCATAGAGGTCTTTGCAACGCACACATACAATGAAGCGATGGAGACGTGGATAAGAAAATGGCGAAACACATTGCAATTCGAACCCCCAACCACCAAATCGTTGCAACAGTACATCCTTATTTTGTAACAGAAGTTTATCATTTTCACAGATCTTTCTTACCCAGGTTTTTCTAGGATCTGCGAGGATTTGGCTCTTGTTAAGCCTAAAGGGCTCATTTTGCATGTGTGCCCGCCCTAAGTGTACGCAGGCTTGATACAATTATGAAAGGCCCATTGTTGTCAATTTCAAACAGTTGTGTCGCGCCAGTTGGTTGAGGGAACCCAGGCCATGGCCAGCAACACCTTGTTTCGACCTTCTAGGACTTTCTTGGAAACAGGCACTGGGCCACACACAAAGGATGAGGCACGACAGGCAGTTGGGGGCTGTAACCGAACGGGGCCCAAGGCAGCAGGGCCTACCGGAAGCTTATGGGCACAGGCCCAGCCCAGCCAGGCAGCAGACCAGGCCAGACACTTTCCATATAGGAAAGTACTCGCTACCTGGCCAAGCATTCGGGCACTTGCCAGTTGTGCAGCAGTGCTGCTTAAGCCTGCGCTCGCGTGTTGCAGGTTGCGCTAAGGCGAGGTGTTTGTGCACGTGCGGTCGTGTGTGTGCATGGCGCTGCTGAGGGCAGCGCCATAGCTCGGCCTTCATAGCCGACCGAGCTTCGGTGCACAACAAGGTGTAGTGGCGGTCCTCATGTATGAGGGAGACGACGTGGGTGAGAGACAAGGGAGAGAGAGAGAGATGAGGATGATAACATGATGGCACATACCTGGTATTGGCGATAGTCTGCACGGGTCGACATCTTCATGTACTTCAGCGCTGCTGCTGACGTCAACAGTTGCATTTTCAATTCGCCGGCCAAAAGTAGCTGTTGGATAGTTGTCTGGGCGTTGAGCACCAAGTAGAGGAAGGACTCTGGATACTTATGTTGGTGATGGCGAGTGTATGCTCTCATTGACACTCGGATTCAGTGTTTTGGTTCTCCATTTGTGTAATATCAGTGCAATTCTGCTTTCTGGGCAGAGTGGGATTTCCTGGCTTTCAATGTGATTTTGCAATCTGAAATCTGTCATTTCTCTATTGCTCATTTTCCCTGCAATTTGATATCAGCGCTGGTTTGAACTAGACTTGTTGGTTCTTCGCAATAGATGTTTGGTGCTTCGCTTGTGGTGGTGGGACAGTGATAACGCTTGTGCGTTGAATGTGCGGTGGCCCAGGGTCGTGTGGGCGCGCCAGGAAGGCTATGTGGTGACATTGGGGCGTACACTGGATGATGAGAACTCGCTGATGTGGCACTTAAGTCGAGGTGGAACTGCATTACGCTGTTTGTTGTGCCAAGGCAAATACCGATCATCATAAACACGAGTCAAGTTGCTGGTGAGAAATTTGTGGTTGGGGGCAGCATTATGACGTACGTTGCTCTCATCCTTATCTACCCTCTTCGTTACTTCTTACCGTGAAGAAGTGAGTTACGTCTTGAGAGTCCTCTCGAAGTGAGGTCTTGCGAGCGCTCAACCTTGAAAGTCGACATTCCTCCTGGGCAGCAATCTGGTGGGAAACGGGCGAAGCCTCTGAAAGGCCCTGGATGAAATACTCGGGTCATGGTTACTATGCCAACCCGCTAGGACTAGTATACACATGCTTTACCGCAAGTCGTTGGTTTTGCTTGTTGCGCTGATAGAGGTCGTGTTGGGCGGGCCAGCCCTATATGAAATGCATACCAGACGGTCTATAAATATTATTGGCGATTAGAATTGAGTCCTTGCTATGATCGTCGTCTTGTCTGTGACGTTAAATAATTCCTGAGGACCTTGGGGGTTGTCCTTAAATTGCCTCTTGATCAGCCAAATCAATCGGATGTAACACTCAAACACGCGAGGATAAAGAAAATGCAAGGCTGGCAGGCTTAGCAGAGACTTGGGGCACAGGGGTGCGCCGGATTGCACACCTTCAAACACGATGCTCAACCAGATGCTAAGGACGTTGACATCAAGTGACTACTCCAGGGGGATACAGGGGGAAGAAGCATTCTGGCAAATTGTTCGTCGTTGAACTAATTAGATTATTTGTCATTCAGCATACATTCCCAGAGGTGACTTACTTTTATTTTTAATTATTTAGTTGTTACAGACTTGGTTAACAACTAACAGACGGATGCAGATAGAATACTGCATTCCTTGGTGCATTATATTCTGTTTCAGAATAGTCTAAAAATAGAAATAGAGTTACCTTTTTGAGATCTTATATAAGTTTTTGTTCACCGCTTGAGTTTTTCTCTACAAAGCTTACCAAAAATAATTGTTTATTCCTACTCGGTTGGGTGTCATGCTCAGGTAGGATTCAGTGTGGATTTTAGTCTAGATCACACACCACTGTACCTCATGAGTGAGGGAGAAGGCAGTGAGGAGGAGGAACGATTAGTGGAAAACCTGAGAGTCACTCGCAGAACTGCACTCAGTCCACCGATCACTTTCCTAGAGTTAGATCAAGGAGAGGAAAGGAGGTTGTGAAGGGAAGTCAAAGAGTGGATGGGATCACAGAGGTCTAGGGAAGCAGCAGCCAACGCCGAGGCAGTCATGGCTACCGCCTCTACCATGTCACATGCCTCATCTTAGGCCTCTTCGTCAGGTGTTTGTAAGAGTGTCTCGCAAGTTTCCATTAGTCAGTCTGTTGGGTTGCAAGTCGGCCAGCAGCCTCAACTCATACCAGAGGATTATGAGATTCTACAAACAGATGCTCTTCATGACAAATTACAGTAGCAGTTGAGGGAAGTAGAAAAGAAAAGACAGAGGGCTAGAATGAGAAAAGTCGGACTAGGAGCTACGAGGCAGGAGTTAGGACATCTAGAGGCACTAGATGAGTCAACACTGGATCCTGCGGTCAAGTCACTACGACACTCACTGCTTTGTGTGGCTGAAGCACAGGTAGTGCAGCATGAGCTGTTGGCCGAGCTAGTGGTCGGTCAGAACCGCATTCTGGCAGCACTGCAGGCTCCTCGTCATGTGATGAGACAACCGCAATACTCTGAAACTCGCCCTACGGTTGTGGGTCCCTCATTGACGTTGTCGCCGACATGTCCCTCTTTCTCTCCTGTGTTTGGCATGCTTCTTTCGAGTTGTGTAGCAGCAGGTAGTGGTCAAGTCCTTAAGACTTCGCCCCTTCCATCAATGACGGTTGCAGCTATAGTCCAACAACGACCATTTCGTCAAAATGGACATCTTTTATTTTTTGAACAAAATTGAAACAGAGTTTTTTGGCTGAAAACTCGTCAAAATTTGTTGTTCCTGGAGGTACCTTGTCTCAAGCTAGGTCCATGTACAGCTAGGGGGTCCAGCGTTTTACAAATGCCAAACCCTCAAGAACAGCAAATTTTGACGAGTTTTCGGCCAAAAAACTCGGTTTCAATTTCGTTCAAAAAATAAAAGATGTCAATTTTGACGAAATGGCAGTTCAACCGCCAGGGCAGCCTCGGGTTAGCGTGCCGCTGTCTGCCCCATTGGTTACACAGCCAGTGCAGCACACACTTGGGCCAATCCAACCCATGCAGTGGATGCCCAAAATCCCCTTCCCGAGTCCTAAACACTTCTCTGCCGAAAAGAAGAAAGAAGAGGACATGTACACCTGGGTGAGGACTGTTCCTACTTATTATGTGAGGCACAAGCTCACAAGGCCAGAACAGGAAGCTATAGTCGCTGCATCCTTTCTGGAAGGCTCTACAACATGATGGTTAAATGGTATAGTACAACAACAGGGCTTCGATTAGAACTTCGGTGCCTGGACCTAGGCCCAAACATTGGAAGACTTCGTACGGACTGTGTATAATAGGTGGCATGATCCTCAAGAGGCTAAGAAGGCAACAGACCCATTAGCTAGTCTCGGTTCAAAACGGTACCGGACAGTCCGTGAGGTCAGAAATGTCGTAAAACGTCTGATCGTGGTGCCTTGCATGCGTTACGACCCATAGGTACTCCTCACAACTTATCTGCGATATCTACACACATACTTCAAGATCAAGTTGGTGGACGTCGGACAAGGCCACCATCAATTTTCATAATTCCGCTACTTTCAGCAAGGTCTTATATATAGAGGTCCAACCTGAAAGGAAGAAGGGGAATCTTATGTTCGTTGACCACGATAGTCAGACAATTGAGATTGACGATTTCCCTGACCTTCAGGAAGACACAGAGCAGGATGGGGCTAGTGAGACTTTGGATGGGGGAGTCGTGACACCTATCAAGAAGAAAGCTAAGGGGACCGAGAAACAAAAGGTAGGCTGGTGTCGGGTGGCTCAAGCCTTACGCCGCCCTTTACTTCCGTGGGAAATGCACTTGGTCGGGATCCGATTCAACCGCTATAGTCGACTTGGCCACAACCGTCATTAAAAATCTGCAACGACGAGGCGGCGTGAGAAATACCAGAACCGCAACGTCGGGACAACGTGGTCCGCTGATTCAGAGGGAGTTTTTTTCGATGGGCACTATGAATTTTATTATCTGAAAAAAAACATAAAAATACTGCGATATCAGGAGAGATGTCGGAGGCATCGGCTGGACGATGCGAACGGGAGACCTCGGGTTGCTGAACAAGAAAGCGCATCAGCTCTTGTGGCTAGCCCCCAGGTGAACTAAGAGATAACGACAATCAAGACTCACTGCAGGGCCAAGAGCAGGGGAAGTTACTGAGCGGGCATTAATGGACCCTTGACAATTGGGCCGTAAGTGAGCACTAAAGGAAGGTTGTCAGCCCTTGAGCTGTCGGGCTGACCCACTCGGGTTGCTGGCTCAGAAACAGAGGGTTATGCACGTAGTGGCCAAGGGGCGTGCGTTCACGGGGACTTCTGCATGTGCACTGAGCAGGCACACTAGCTAGCACACGAGGTGCGCTAGCTCCCAAGAGCTCGGAGACACGAGAGGTACCAGATTGGAGACTTCTCACGGGAGCACTGACTAGCGCATAAAAGTGTGATGGGATCCACGCGCGACCGGGGAAAGAGGCGTACAAATCAGGGAGCGGAGAGACCGTGCACTGAAACGGCGCGACCTACGGATGTGCGGGGAGCCAACCAGGGGACTTCTCACCTGCGCACAAGGCAAGCGCGCAGGCTGGCACAAGAGAGGTGCCTAGATCACATGAAGAAAAAGAGTTCCGGGAATGGAGAGACGGACACGAGAGGAAAGCGAGAGAGAGGACCGTTCTACACTCACGAGGAAGCGAGAGAGAGACATGATGCAAAAACGCAGGAAGGAGGAAGGGAGAACTGGGTGTGCGAACATCAGGTGAAAGGGGGCATCTATCTATGAGAGGCATCTCACCGGACGAGTACGGAGCACGTACAGTGAGACGTTGAGTGCTCGCGGGGGCATAAGGTATAGGAAAGGCGCACACATCGGGTTGAGTGAGATTTGGAGCCAGGTGCGGATCAGGGATTCGTACCAACGAAAAGGGACGCCGTCCACCGAAAGGAGCACAAATTAGGGCACGCAAGAGGAACAATGGAAGAATTAGAATCGAGTGCACTGAATCGATGCTAAGACAGACATTGCTCGACTCAGTGTGGACCAGCCAATCCAGATCACTAGAGAGCTTGTTAATGTACCGGGACTTGATCTCGATGGGGGCGATGCACGGGGGCTACCTCTCTTCAACGGGTTGCTCAGGTGCGGGACAATCTCGAAGGAGGGACCGATCCGCGGGCGCGCGGAAGGAGGAGGTCAACTCCTGCTGAGAAGATTCGACACGAGAATAAATACGAATGGGATTGGGACTACTGCTCCCAGAGACAAAGAGAGTGAGCATCGTCCAGTTCTGCGAACCACCCGTTTACCGAGCGCACAGGTGTACTAGCTGATATGGCGCTTGACCGAACTGACGAAATGAGTCACTGACAACTGACCAACCTAGTTAGTCGGGGAGCGAACCGATGGTAGTCTTCGAAGTCGGAGAGAGTCACGCGAGGTTTTCAATCTAAATGCGTGATACGGATCGTTCGAAAGCGCACGATCAAAGGGGCGAACCCCCACTACGTCTAGGAGTGAGAACGATGTCCGTGCGAACAGGCTAATCAACTAAATTTGAGACATGCGGGTGAACTAGTGCCCTTACTGCGCCTTGCATTGATGAGCAGGAAAACACACAAGGGCCACGCGACTGGGAGAAGGGCACAAATAAGATGCGAAGTTGAGCGACCCGAAGATGAGTCGGCGTGGAGCTAGGCCGCGAGGAAATTAACCAAATCGAAGATGCGCCACTAGAAGAAGGGTCAGCGCAACCTGAGAACGAATCCAATTCAAGGCAACATGGTCAGAAGATGGATCAGCGGGGAGTTGCGCGAACAGAGAACAAACCAATCCGAAGCTGCGCGATCAGAACGTGAGTCTGCAGGCAACTGCGAGATCCAGAAGCGAGCTTGCACGCAGTTGATCAATCAGAATGAGTTGGCGGGAGACTGTGCGGAGCAAGATTGAGCAGGGGCAGGAATAGGAGGCGTGGCCGGCGACGAGCAACCTAGCACACACTTTGCCACGTGCGGGCTAGTGTTCGTCAGGGGTGTACGTATTGTACACTATTCATGAGGTATCAATCATCGCGCGTTCGTACTCCTGATCGCCCGTGGACAATTAACCATTGCACTCGTGCACACCACCTTTATGCTGAGCTACTGACCACCGCGAGTGGATGGAGCATCGAGCGGAGCTGGTTGTTCAAAACGTTCAAGAGGTTCGTTGTCTAGGCTTGCGACAATTCGTAAGACCGAGAAAATTGTAGTCGTGGCTACCATCACGAACGGGTTGATCGTCGTCACTATAGGCACGAGCGAGTAGATCGTCATCTCGAGAGAGGGAATCGTCGTCACTGCTAACATGATGAACGACAAGAACTGGCGATCCATTACTCGAGCTACCGATTAGTGCTAGCGGGCGAAGTACTATAGTGACCAAGTGACGTAGAGTGTGAGAAGGTATAACCATCTCCTCAGTAAGACAAATCACTAGTGTTGGCGGCATACCAATCAGCGAGTGGCGAGATTGGTGCACGGGGTCCTGCAACGAGGGTGTGACGCTTAACTCATGGGTCATAGCGAACGGGGCCCAGACTCTAATATTACCGAGAGAAGGTTAACAACAGTCGTATTTTTCATCGCCACTTCAGGACACCCTTCACCACTTCAGGATGCAGCCTGCCTAAACAGGTGGTTTTCAGGGTCATCGGACCTTTCACCACTTCAATACCATTCAGGTATGAAAATCCCGAATGGTCCTGAAGTGGTGAAAGGTCCGAAGACTCTGAAAACCACCTGTTTAGGCAGGCTGCATCCTCAAGTGGTTAAGGGTGGTTTTCATGGCCTTCGGGCCTTTCACCACTTCAGGACCATTCAGGATTTTCAGACTGCCTAAAACTCTCACTTGACCACTTCATAACATCCTTCACCACTTCAGGATGCAGCCTGCCTAAACAGGTGGTTTTTAGGGTCTTCGGACCTTTCACCACTTCAGGACCATTCAGGATTTTCAGACTGCCCAAAACTCTCACTTCAAAATTTTCATTCCTGAATTTTCAGCTACCCGATAACCGCTTGCGATATTACCCGCTACCTTACCGGCGTCCTTCTCGATCCTTAATTGGACCAACGCCGAAAAGTCTGGCCTGTACGTTGTACTATTAGCAGGCAGGACCAGAGTTTATCAGGACCTGATGCCTAATCTTCGAAAAACCGCGCCAAGGCTCAAATCACTTAATCCTCTGGTGAAATCGGGCGAAGACCGAAGTTTACGCACAAGTGGCTAGAGACGAACCTTTTTCTTGGGCACAATCGGGCAGGATCGGTCCCTCCTTTATGTAGGACCGATTAGCCAGGGCCCGAAATGGGATGGTAAGGGTGGAACTGGAACTCTGGCCTCAATGGGCCCGCGGTGCCACTTCTGACATGGAGAGCTACATCGTAATACCGTGGGATAGCCGGGCCAGGTACTGACGACACCCCATTGGTTGAAGGATCTGTCGGAGACTACTAGTGCTAAGTATCGGGACCCAAACGGATTTTTCAGACTCAGACATTAGCCCTACTTTAGGGGTTGGTAGTAGCGTGGCATATCCTATTGTTCTGGACTAAATAAAACACTTGGTCTTTTTCTATCGATAGCTTGACCCCAATTCTCTTATTGTCATCACTTCGCTTGTGCGACTAACCTCATTTGTGGTGTTAACTAAGTTGAATTTTTGCAAGTTACATGAGCCGCGAACAACCCTCACGTGGGTGACAAATACGGGCAGACTGAAGGGTTGGTCCGACGTGCCGGCAGAACCGATCTACCGATCGACAATGGCATTGTTGCTGGGAAGGCTGCCTTTCGGGGCTTTGGTCCGCCTGTAACCACAGAGGCGTGGTAGGTGTAGGTGTCGGGATTGTTTGCTTCGACACTCACGTCGGGTATCTCCTCGGTGTGTGCAGTTGCGGCACGGGGCACGAGCAAGCGGACGACGATCGACCGACCTGTTGCGACGTTCCCGCTGCGACATCGACTTTTGCATGCATGCATGATTTTCTGTACTTCCGTCTTGCATGATTTTGTGATTGAGAGCGATTTATTCTGATCTTTCCCCGCCCTTTGGTCAGTCTACCCTGATTGTACTCCAAGAGAGAAAATCATGAACAGGAAAACAACTGAACGAATTGAAAGGGAGAGGAGAAGCGCCCCGGATTGCAGGGAGTGTGGAAAGGAAATAGGGAGGCTAGTCGATCTTGATGGATAGCTGAGTGGTCAGATTCACAACACTTGTCGGGGTAACACAATGCCTGAGGTGGGCCGAGTAGGGGCATGGATAGGAGTGAGGTTGCACGAGTGAGACACCGCCCTTTTGTTTGTGTGTGACTTCGGTCCACCCTAGGGAACACGAGTTGGCCAGCTCGTGTCCAGGTCGCGGTGAGGGAGGTAGGCGAGCGATGATGGTACGTCGATCCGTCCTCCTTCTCGACATGAGGATAGGGAGAGATACGCCAGAGGGCAGTTCTTTCCTAGGCCTGTTGACGTCTTGAGGGGTTATAGGAGTGATTAATGGGGGTCTTTCGTGGGGGTCTGTGAACTCGTCAGTCCTAGAGTGGCCACAGGGAAGGATACATTGAGAGGAGTCGTTTGGTTCTTGATTAGGAATGGTATTTATTGAGTAATAGACCCTAGTGCACCTCAACAGAGAGACAGGATCGCTTGATGTTGTAAGTTTGTCGCTGGAAGGGAAAAGCAAGTATAGACCGACTAGAGAGCAAGGCCTGATAGTGAGGGAATAATTTTTTATGTGGGTAAAGATTGAGTACAACCCGAGAGCCTGCGTCAGAAGGGACAGAGAGAGTGAACCGCTCGTGGCAGAGGTCAACATCATAATATACTTGTCGGTTGACGAATGAAAATCCCTAGTCGTAGACTCGTAGACACTGCTAGATATTGCCAAGCACTACCCTGTTTAACGTCTCTCAGTCGTAAGTATGATTTCCGACTGTTTAGTGAGTTTTCAGGGGGCTTGGACACTGTTCGCCCATTATAGGATTCGATATGCCTCCGAAAGGCGATCCAGTTTAGGACTTGTGTGGCTGGTCACTTACTGCCTGGATAGGGGTGTACCCGGTCGTAGAAAGTTACGGGTGGTCTACAGAATTAGAACGGAGTTGCGTCGAGGAGCAATTACGAAAGAGGTAGATAGGGGAAGGATATTGGACGCCGATCTGGTGGAGGACTAAATGCCTCGATACGGGGAGGAATATCTCGTTGAGTTTCGTCAGTTTACGTATAAAGAACTTGAGAGACTGGATAAAGTTTACTTTACCTGGAAAGTCGATTCAGAGGTTGAGCAGAGGGAAGGTAGATAGAGTCTGGAGGTCGATTTTGCTAAGGCCGAGGTGCTGGTTGTTGGTAATGGCTTCTGTGGGGTTTGACCGAGATAGGCGAGGAAGGAAGATAGATAGGTTGACTACGTTAGTGGTAAAAGGGTTTCTCTATTATTAGACCATCATGTTAGACGATGTCGTCCTTAGGTCAGTGGAACAGAGCTATGAGGACCGGGACCTAGGTACTGTGTCAGGTCTTCACCCCTGTACCTGGCTGAACGAGGTGATGGTTCGGGGGATATTGCAAGTGGAGGTTAATAGACACCGACAGAAGGAACTTCGGTATGGCGAAAATTTTCAGTCAGTGATTGTTTCTCTCAAACTCGCCGAGAGAGGGATTATACCGCAGTCTGAGGGAGCATTGTGACTCCCAGTCCCAGCCTTTGTCGTAGAGGAGTTCCTCAGTGGCTTCGATTGGTTGATCCAGGTCCACTGGTCATTCCTCTGGATCAAGCGCGTCTTGTCAAGCAGCAACGAGCACCACGCCTATTATGCGTTGCGGAAAGCGGGGCCCAAATTTGAAAACGCGACTTTGGAATTGGTAGAGCTGATAAGGGTTGCGTCACCTAGAGGATTAAAAGAGTCCCCCAGAGAGGAGGAACCCATTGAGTTATAGGTTGCCTTCGATAGAGCCATTAGAGAGTCATCTGATTACACAACAAGTCTGACCAAGTTATTTGAGACCTAGGATTCAGAAGCCTTGGACTAGGAAAGGTTGCTCCTAGGGTCATTTTTTGAATTATATCCTTACTACCGTACCATACGAATCCCAGGGGAGGAGGAGGACGAGTACGAAACTGAGGATTGGGCTTAGGGAGAGTGAGAGGAAGTGAGATAGAGTGGGAAGATGTGAGAGACCTTCCCGAAGAGAGGGTAGGGTATTTCAGGAGCGCGAGTAAGATCGAGGTGAGCATTAGGGAGTTGTGGCCTAGGATAGGGATCCAGATGGGTCCGAGGGTTGGCGATGACTGAGCTCCGTGGGGATAGACTCTCCTGGGAGAAGGGGATAAAGTGGGGCTTACCCTCGTCTAGCGACCCTGCCATTGAGACTCTGCTGAAAATTTGAGTTTCTCTAACATTGGGCGAGCCTTTTTCCCTATGTGTTCAATGGTAGTGAATTTAGAACTAAAGGAAAAAATATATGTTTTGGTGGCTACGTTCGTAAAGACTGACGATTATGATGTTGGACTCTATAACCCGGACGAAAGGAAATTGACCGGTGATCTATGGGGATCCCGGAACTGGGCAAAGACCATCGCTTATGCCTATAGGAAAAAGATGGAAAGAGAGGGAACGGAGGTTACCCTACTTATTAAAGCAAAAGGCCATGTCATTGCCTCTAATCCACCAATTTCAAAAAGTTTCCTAGATGGAAGCAACTGAGGACCGATGATAAACATGACATTAAAAGCAAGGCGTTGGGGAAGTAGAGGATGAGCAGGGAGAGAGTGATCTCGGATGATGAATTAGAGGCTAGGAGAGAAAGGTTTCTTGCGGGGAATAGGTCATCGAAGGAAAGCTTAAAAGTCATTTGTGTGTCGCTGAGCTCTCTAGGAAGGAGAGAGGTGATTCCATACGAGGTGGAGACCTACGAATTAGTGGATACCGGACGGGAGCAAATTCGTCTATACATAATAATCGGTCTATTTATCGGTACAAATGTGCGTGATGTACGGATTTACTTGGCGATGAAAGGAAGGCTAACCTTATCTACGGGTGGTGTTGGGAAAGAACGAAGGAAGTGGTGGAGGAGGAAAAAGGAAGGTTACTCTCGTTGGGGAAACGCGTTGTTTGGAGTACTCAAATAACGGTTTTTGAGCAACTTCCTAAGCCATCGACGCCTCAACAGATAATGGGAAAAGGAAATTTGAGGATTACAATTGACTTTGTTTTACGGATTTGAATTGTTGATGGCCATAGGGGGTGAGTTTCCGTTGGTCGAAGGTAACGTGATTCGAGAAGGATTGAAGTGGAAACTCGCTAGGAAGGCGTCAGATGACCTACATCTGCTCTTGAGAGTGTGGACTTGCGAGGACCTATGTGCCGTTAAAAGTTTGATTACTAGAAGGATTAAATGCCCTGAAACAAGTGTGTAGAGGAGTGGAAAGGTGAACTCTACCTTCATACTGGCCTCTTCGGAGTAGAAGGCGAGCACAAAGTCTGATACGTGAGTGGAAGGGTGAAAATTGTTCTGAGGGCCGTGAAGAATTACGTCATCAGGAAGAGAAGACACTGATGAGTGCAATCCTTCCGTTCCGACAGTAGTTTCTACGAGGGAGAGGAGCAGGTAGACTGAGTAAAAAAGAGGCGAAGCAACTTTTAGACTCCCTTAACACGCTAGCGTAGAAGGAGATGTTTCCTTACGCAATTGAGAGATATGACCTGAAGGAGCTTGACTGGGAGCATGATAGTCTGTATGTGTTGACCTGTTATTTTATCAATCTCGATGAATACGACACGAGGATCTACGTACCAAAGGTCAGATACAGAGAGCGATGGTACGGTAGTTGCTGGGAACGTACGGTTGGAATAGTCTGAAAGAAATGGGAGATTGGAAAGGCAAGGAGGAACTCATGTATGGAGTACAGAAGTCGTACCCTTCGTAGGGATACCGAGGCCTCCGATGAGTGAGACTGCACTCCGAAGGTATGGGTTGGCTGCGGTAATAGATTTTGTGTGGAAGGTAAAGGAGAGTGATCCGGCTGGTGCTGGCCTAGTTAAGACCGAGAGTGATGCCGAGAGCAGTAATTGATAAGGTAGAAGTTAACAGGGTATCCTTTGCTGGAAGGATAACATCCGTCATTCGGATTAGATAGTCACGATTGCTGAACAACCGAGACTGTTCGTGCCTAGCGGAAGCGATTATCCAACGAGAAAGACCTAGATTGCTCGAATTAGTGGTGGTTGAGAGAAGGATAACT
>BFEA01000777.1:108194-128680 GCA_003427395.1 Chara braunii
TACAGAGAATAGTAAATTGGAGGAATGAGTTTTTAGTAAGCATAACGGAGCAGATCCGCGACGTGACGGACAGAAGGAGAAATGGCCAGTGTCGAGTCGGGGAATAACAAGTATCAACTGATTGTTGAGGCAAAGATAGAAGGATCACTTAAGCCAAGACGAAAAAGCCGAGTGTTCGAGGCGAGCAGTGGTGGAAACCAGGAAGTGTGCGATCTAGAAAGCGGCATATAAGCTTTGCTGGCAAAACTAGAGATTCATACTACCCCATTTGAGGGAGAGACAGTAGTCCGTACGTGGAGGGACACGATAGCACAAGTAAGAAAGAAATTGAGGGAGAACGCGAGGGAATCTAGGGAGTTTTCTAAAGTCGTAGTTGATGGGGTTCTGTTGAGGACACTGGAAGCTAACTCGAGCTTTTCGAAAGTCGTTTTGACTACTGCTCTGGTTATTAAGGCTGGGGGTGAGGACACTAACTTTGAAGCACTGCTGGAGAATTTAGAGAACAAAACTGGGAGAATCGTAGCCGGCCTGAACCGAGCGTCTGAAGATAAGGGAAGATGGATGTCGAGGGAGCTTACTTGACTTCAATCGGTGGAGAACTTAAAACACAGGAATCTCGGACAAACAGTCCCGAAAGGAAAATAGTGTAGAATCCGTTAACATGCGGAGAAACTAAGAAAGACCTGGAGGGACTTAGAGAATCGAGCTAAGGAACTCAAAGATCGGAACGGGAGAGGAGAAAATTAGAGGACAGAGGTTTTGGTAAGGCCAAGAGCCGCAAGGTTTACGGATTCGGGGGTCAGGGACGCCTGGAGGAAAGTCCCCAGTGAACCTTACAGGAGGAGTCATTACTCGATGGTGTACACTCCAGACTCTTATGCGCCCCCCTTTTTTTAGGCCCCCGTATACCAGCCGCCTCCATTTGTGGGGACCCAAACAGTCGTCACGGGTCAGAACGTATCGGAGTTTCTAGATAACGGGGAAGTTCATGGCTTAAGGGGGGAGTGGTTAGAACAGGAGATGATTGCAAACTTCCTCTACCACACTGTGCCCAAGAAAGACCATGAGGTGAAAGTCGCCTTCCCCAATAATGGTCGGTGACTGACATTCAGAGAGAGAAAGAGCCACCCGAGCATTTGCCTGCAACGATATATCTTACTCGGTAGAGGATCTGAAACAGATGAAAAAGGAGAAAAATGAGAGTTTGATAGGATTTACAAGGAGATACGAGAAAGCCTCGAATCCGTTAGTGGAAGAGGGTTTTATAGGTGACATACGAAAGATTCCCGGGCACCCTACTCCGTGAGAAACCTGAGATGGTCGTGAGGAACTTCTCGTCAAGAGATTGACCTTCGCACAAGGCCGTATCCCATGACACGGAGGGGCTGAATGCCAGATCTTATATGTTGAAAGTCCTAAACAACCTAGAGAAAGCAGTATCATCAAGGAGAGGAGGAGGAAGACCTCTAGCTGAAGAAAGGAGGATAAAGATAAAAGGAAGGGACTCGGGTTTTCCTAGACGAAATGAGCCTAGCAGGAGTGATGGAGAATGGAGTAAGGAAAACCGAGGGGATTGGAAACGAAATGATGGAGAATGGGGTTTTTTCAAATGGAAGCTTAGAGACGAGGTACAAGCAAGGAAGCCAGAGAGGCGAGAATATGACATGTTGAAGGAGGAACCATCCACGAAACCTACGTCGCAACCAGAAACTCAGGAGAATGGAGATCCTAGCTCTAGGCGGACATGAAATGACAAAGCTCGTACGCATTGTGGTGACGAGGACCACAAAAAAACGGATTGCTAGACCATGTAAGACGCATTAAAGGAAGGGATCATTGAGTTAGATAATAGAAAATATGTAATGTGGGCGGATGAGGGAAAATTTGTACCCTTCTTGCCCTCATGAAGATAAACGTTGATATTCGAAGAAGTAGGATGAACAAGGCGAAAGCTAAGCAAGCCAAGCGCCCGTGTCCACGAAGGTCTCCCGAGAAATATTTGAGGACGAGTCTGACGAGGTACCTGAAAGCCCAAGGATCAGGATTTCCTCTATTGAGTTTGAGGAGACTGTGGCGGTGACGTGGCGCTCGTTTGTGCTCAAGGGGTTGAATAGTCGAGTCAGGGGAAAAAAATTGACACATACCAGCCAATGGCAGACGAGCAGGTGGAGTCACCGAAGTCACCCGTGTCTCCTAAAAAGAGGTGGCCGAAAAAAGTCCCTAAGGAGAGCGATGGATATGCCGATCTCTATCATACTCAAGGAGTTTATAGTCGGTTATGCTCCTGCAAGGGATTAATTAATCGATATGATAAAGAAACCGAAGGTATCGCTGTCTGAAACAACGCCCACATGAGAATCTTAGATGTAAGTGAAGACCTATGTATCGACGACTGAAAGGATGAAGGAGAGAGATGAGGAGATTTTCGAAGCACGAGAATATTTATTGGTATAAAATCTATTTTTATAGGTTATAACTATTTCTATGTCCTTGGTAGTGGGAAGCTAAAGGTTTCGGTAAACGGGGTTAAGATAGAAACTATTGTGGACGTTGAATCATAATCTACTATCTGTGAGGACAAAGTGACATGAAAGTTCGGGGTATAGGTGGACAGGAGCATCATCATGACTATGGTGTCGGCTAACAAGCTACAACAGTCGGTGCTTGGGGTATGTCATAAAACCAAAGTAGCGGTGGTTGGAGTCGAGGTCACTGTGTCGGTCTTCACAGTGGAGCATTGTTCCTCGGAACTCATCCTTGGGAGAACTTGGTTGACACACGTCAACGCCACCACTGAAAATAAGTGAGATGAAAGTCGGACGGTCACCATAGATGGGGCAGAAGGCAATAGAGTCACTCTAAAGGCCGTGAATGAGTTTGACAAACGTCACAAAGTTTCCCTGATAAATAAAGGTCAACTAATGACACGAAGTTGTCAGATGATTCCTGAGGAGCTTACCTTGGGACCTCATAAGGTGAAAGGGAAAATGATAGAGGTCGAGGACTTAGAAAACAAGAATGTAGTGAACAGTGCTGCATAAATCTTTCTTTTTTGGAGGATATACCCCACACGGCGAGGGAAAGAAATACGAAATTGTAGCTCAAAAGGTCAAGTCGGTTGCAGGTAATCGTGACAAGACGAGCACCAAGGAGGAGATAACGCAAATGATTACGGAACGAAAGACCAATGAGGGCCAAAGAGTTATTGATAAAAGACTGGAAGAGATGGATTTAGGTGACGAAAACATAATAAAGGAGGAAAAAAAGTTGATAATCAAAACAATAAGAGCTTGCGATAAAGCCGTGACATTTTGTGATGCAGAGAGAAGACGGATAGATCCTCGATATGCCAAACCGGCAAGGATTTACACAGTACCGCACATACCATGGAATGATGCAGGGTGGAAGTGAGCTCAGAAAGAGAAGGAAATGATAATAGATTTTCTAAAGTAGAAAATCACAACATTCGTAGCAGAGCCCTGTGAGAGCGCCTGTGCGAAGAGATGGTTCTTCATAAGGAAGTCAAACGGGAAACTACGATGGATACATGACCTTCACAAAACGGATAAAGTTACGGTTAGAGATGCTGGGTCCATTCCGAATCCAGATCTTTTGGTCGAAAGGTCGGCAGGGCGCTCTATTTATTCGGTCTACGATCTTTTTTCACTGTACAATGAGATTCCGCTGGATCATAAAGATTGACACCTAACTGCGATGCACACGCCCCTAGGATTAATCCGGACGATGGTGGTACTTATCGGGTGGACCAATGGTGTCGCGGTTTTCCAAAGAGCAATGATTGCAGTATTGGGAGAGTTTATACCCAATTTAGTCGAGGTTTTCCCAGACGATTTCCCTATCAAGGGGTCATATAAGAAAAATGAGACTGAAGTAAAGCCACAAATGAAAAAATTCGTCATGAGTCATGATGAGGACATTAAGAAGGTATTCATAAAGTTGAAAAATGTGAGTCTCACTATCGGTGGTACCGAAATTAGGCGGGTTGTATCCTCCATCGAAGTATTAGGCCACATTTGCGATAAAATGGCAGGGGACCAAATCCCGCGAAGTTAAAAAAACTCATGAACTGACCAACACCCCTGCGACATATTACAGATATACGCCAGTTTTCGGGAGTGGTTGATTTTTGGAAAAAAAATTATAAAAGGATTTTCGGAGAAAACAGAACTATTAAGAAAATTATTACGAAAAGGAGTAGAGTAGAAGTGGGCGGACAATAAAAAAAACGTCGTGAGGATCATGAAAGATGAGTTTATGGAAGGAGGACAAGTTCTTGGAATCCCTTACTTTGAAGGTAAGGAGAATAGACCATTTGTAGTTTCCACCGACGCAGGACCAACATCAGTGTGAAGGGTCTTGGCTCCGAAGGACTTTAGCGGCAATGAGAGACCTCGAAAGTAAAACGCTCAATACCACCGAGAGGAATTATTCTCAATTCAAAAAAGAGGTTCTGGGAGTATTACATTGTCTTAACGTATTTAGACACTATATCTACGGGCGATGGTTTGTCTTGCGAGTAAATCTTGCGGCGGTGGTTGTCGTATTACAAAAAGATTTTTCATTGACAGACCCTACAATAAATAGATGGCTTATGCATATAAGGATGTTTGATTACACGATCGAACACATTTTTGGGATCAAAAACGCAGTGGTCGATGGGTTGTCCCGTTCTACTTTGGAGGAAGGAGATTTGGGGTCGCCTGGAGGGGTCGACAAGTTCCTGCAGATTAAAATAGGTTTAGTTAGAATGAAGCTTACAACTAGTCGCCCCATTCCGTTCCTAGGGAACCTCTACACCAGGAAGTACCACCAAATAGGGTTATCTCTTAGGGAAAACGGAGGTTGATGATAAACTCAAGGAGGTTCAACAGTACTGTCTTAAGGCAAATCATCTTTCAAGAGACCGCCTAAAAATAGTATGTCGATGAGAGTAGTATGCGACGAGGAAGAGCAGAAATAAATAATTGTTGAGCTTCATGATGGGATCGTTGCAGGCCATAGAGGAGTAAAATGAACCTTTGAGAAAGTTAGAATTCTTTACTGGTGGGACGACCTATATAGAGATGTGAAACTTTACTGCCACACATGCATGAAGCGTCAGAAGAGGGCGGTAGTCAACTACATGGAGCCGCGATTTCCTTCTTATCCAATGGCGGTAGGACAAAAGGTTCATGTGGACTTAGTCAAGATGTCAAAGGGAGAGGGAGGAATGAAGTATATTATGTATATCAGAGACGACCTTACAAGGTTCGTGGAAGCATGGGCGCTACGTCAGAAGACGAGGAAAGCGGTCAGCGAATTTCTAATGGAGTACATCACCCGATACAAATGTGTCAGCAAAATTGTCATGGATAGAGGCGCAGAGTTTATGGCTAAGGAAGTCCAAACTTTGCTACAAAGGGTCGGGAGCCAAGTGTCATTATTTACGACATACCATCCCTAAACTAACGCGCCTGTAGAAAGGGGGCATCAATCTTTAGTGAATGCGCTCGCCAAATGGTGTGTGGGGCAAGGGAAGAAGTAGCCGAAGTATTTCAGATTCGCAGTCTGGCAGATAACGCTACTGTCCCAACCACCATTGGGTACCCGCCCTACACCCTATGGTTCAGAAGGCATTGCCCCTTGCCCATACAGTTCCATATGGATTCATGGACGAAGGTTGATTGGGACGCTGTATCGACTAGGGAACAATTGCTAGACGACAAAATTAGACAAATAGTTGAGACACTGAAGGATAGCATTCTACACGACGCAGAAAGACTGAAAGTTCAGAGAGAAAAGAACAAGGAAAGGTGGGATAAAAACCTCCCAGTTAGGCAAGAAGGTATACCTACCGAAAGTTTGGTATGACTTTACGATTCTGCTCTGGAAAGGATATGATCGGGAAAACTGGAGAATAGGTGGATGGGACCTTACCGCGTCGTCAAAAGACTGGAAGGAGGAGCTTACTTGCTTGAGGAGCTAGACGGGGCTAGATGGAGGGAGCCGATATCCGATGCCCGTTTAAAGGTGTTTAGGGAGTGAGGGGAAAGGATGGAGACCCCCGCCCGAGCTTGAAGAAGGATAGAGGGAAAGAGAAGGTCAAAGAGAAGCCGGTGGAGCTCCCTAGAGAAACTAAGTCGTCTACCTACGAGAAAGGAGAAAGCTCAAAAAAGCCTACAAAGGAGAAACGAGAGAAGATCTTAGGCGTTAGAAATAGCCGGAGAAAGGATATGAAGAAGGGAAATCGAGAGGTCTTAGAGTTGGCCACGCTAAGGAGAAAAAAGAAACGCAAGGTTAAAGAAGCCATTAAGGGCGTGATAGTCGTCGACAAGGGTGAGGACAGACACCGCCTCTGAGAGTGACGTCGAAAGATTAAAAAACAATTAGGAGTCAAAAGAAAGAAGATAGTTAAGAAAAAGTGGAGCGAGAAAAGGAAACAAGAAAGAAAAACCCGACAAAAGCAACGAGGAAAGATCTTGGGTTGATTGGTACGGATTAGGAGTTAAGTTTTTTTCTTCTGCTCAATATTCCAAGATGGCTCGCCGAGGACGTTGAGAATGGGGGGGGGCTGCTGTCGCGCGGTTCAAGCCTGACACCGCTCTTTACTTCCTTCAAAAAGACAGTTGGAGGGGATCGGATTCAACCGTTGTAACCGACTTGGCCACGACCATCATTAAAAATTTGCGACGAAAAGACAATGTGAGAGATATCGAGACCAAAACTTCGAGAGAACGTGGTCCGCTGATTCAGAGGGAACTTTTTTCGATGGGCATTATGAATTTTATTGTCACAAAAACATAAAAATATTTCGAAAACCGACATTAATGTGCCCTCGACAATTGGGCCGTAAGTGAGCACTAAAGGGAGCCTATAAGGCCTTGAGCTGAAAATGTGGGCCGCAGACTGAGAATGGGGGCCTTGGACTGAAATTGGGCGCTCTGAGAGAGAGCCCCTAATTTTTTCGGTGCCAGACCTCGCTCATTCCGGAAATGGGTCTTGTTAATTCCCACATGGTGACCATTAAGAGGCTCGCGTGTGGCCCTGGTACCAGGGAGCTGCAAGCCTACAAGAACCTGACACCCATCAGGAAGGACCACTTAATGAGCCAAGTGACCTTTCGGGGCCCAAATAGCCCGGACCTAGGTTCGGAAGGAGGGTCGGTACCGCGGCGCTGCAACTTCTTCGACATCGGCCGACACTTTGAGAGGCAAAGGTGTTGAGCCCCACGTGAGACTAAGACCCAACAAAGTTTAAAAACCCAACTGGGCTCGAGATCGGGACACTTCTCGAATGCGCAGAAGACTGGCGCATGGGGCTGGTAGTTGTGGGCTGGCTCAATGAAGCACTGAGGACTTCGGGCTGGCGCACTCGGGGTGCTGGCTTAGAAACAAAGGGACATGCACGTAGTGGCAAAGGGGTGCACAAAAAGACGGCGCACTGGCTAGCACACTAGGTGTACTAGCTCCCAAGAGCACGAAGACACGAGATGTACCAAACTCGAGACTTCGAACGGGAGCCCTGACTGGCGCACAAAAGTGTGTTGGGCTCCATGCACAACCGGGATCAGAGGCGTACGAATCAGATACCGGAGAGATCGTGCACTGAAACGGCGCAACCTACGGATGCGAGGGGAGTCAACTGGTGGACTTCTCACATGCACACAAGGCAAGCGCGCGGGCTGGCACACGAGAGGTGTCTAAATCACATGAAGACGAAGACTTTGGGGAATGGAGAGACGGACACGAGAGGGAAGAGACAGAGAGGAGCGTTCTACACTCACGAGAAAGGGGGAGAGGTACATGATGCAAACCCGCATGAAGGAGGAAGGGAGAACTGGGCGTGCGAACATCAGGTGAAAGGGGCATCTTGCTCTGAGAGGTCCCTCACTAGACGAACATCGCACCGATGCACGGATTAAGACTGAGACCGTGAGTGCTCGCGGGGGCATAAGGCAGAGGGAAGGCGCACACATCGGGTTGAGTGAGACTTGGAGTCGGGTGTGGATCAGGGATTCATACAAATGAAAAGGGACCTCATCCACCGAAAGGAGCACGGAATAGGGCGCGCGAGACGAATGATGGAAGAACTACACCGAGTGCACCGTTTCAATGCCGAGATAGACATTGTTCGACTCAGTGTGGACCAGCCAATCAACATCACTCCAAGGCTTGTTAATGTACCGAGACTTTATCTCGATCGGGGCGATGCAAGGGGGCTACCTCTTTGCAACAGGTATGCTCAGGTGTGGGTCGATATCGAAGGAGGGGGTCAGCTCCGACGGAGAAGATTCGACACGAGACTGAACACGAATGGGATTGGGACTACTGCTTCCAAGAGACAGAGATAGTGAGCATCCTCCACTACTGCGAACCACACGTTTATCGAGCGCACGCTGATCTGGCGCTCGACCGAACTAACGAAATGAGCCACAGACAACTGACCAACCTAGTTCAATGGGGACCGAACCGATGGTAGGCGTGGACAACGACTGCAGTTGTAAACGCCTTACGTATGGCAATATGGCTACAACCAATCGCGTACATGGCTCAAAAGAGGAACGGCCAAAGATCTGATGTAGAAACCATACTGGGGTAAAACACTCTCAAAAGTGCGCCCTTGTCGCTTCGAAGCCGGAGAGCCACGCGAGGTTCTCAATCTATGTACGTGATACGCGATCAAAGGCGCGAACCCCCTCTACGCCTAGGAGTGAGAGCGATGTCCGCATGGATGGGCTAATCAACTAAATTCGAGCCATGCGGATGAACTGGTGCCCTGACTGCGCCTTGCATTGACTAGCGGGAAAACACACGAGGGCCACACAACTGGGAGAAGGACGCAAATATGATGCGAAGTTTAGCGATCCAAAGATGAGTCGGCGCGGAGCTCGGCCGCCCATAAATTAACCAAATCGAAGTTACGCCACTAGAAGAAGGGTCAATGCAACCAGAAAACCAATCCAATTTGAGGCGACGTGGTTAGAAGACGCATCAGCGCGGAGCTGCACGAACAGAGAACAAACCGATTCGAAGAGGTGCGATCAGAACGCGAGTTTGCTGGGGACTGTGTGATCGGGAAGCGAGCTTGCATGGAGTTGAGATATCAGAATGAGCTGGCGGGAGACTGTGCAGAGCAAGATTGGGTAGGAGCAGCTATCAGAGGCGTCGCCGACGACCAACAACCAAACACACTTTGCCATGTGTGGGCTAGTGATCGTTAGGGGCGTATGTACTCACGCAATTCGTGACTCATCAATCATAGCGTGTTTTTGCGCTCCGCATCACCCGTGGACAATTAACCATTGAGCGCATGCGCACCATCTTTGCGCCGAGCTACGGACCATCGCGAGTGGATAGACCATCGAGAAGAGTTGGTTGTTCAGAACGTTGAAGAGGTTCATCGTCGAGCCTCGGGATGATTCGTAAGACCGAGGGAATCGTCACGGTGTCTACCATCGCGAACGGGTCGTCACCACGGGCACGAGCGAGTAGATCATCATCCCAAAAGAGGGAATCGTCGTCACTGCTAACAGGTTGAACGACAGGAAATTGGCGATCCATTACTTGAGCTACCAATTAGTGCAAGAAGGCGGAGTACTATAGTGACTGGGCAAGGTAGAGTGTGAGAAGGTATAGCCATCTCCTCAGTAAGACGAATCACTAGTGTTGGCGGCGTACCAATCATCAAGCGGTTGACTGGTGCACCGAGTCCTGCAACGAGGGCACGACCATTAACTCATGGGTCATAGCGAATGGGCCCCGGACTCTAATATTACCCGATACTGAACCGACGTCCTTCTCGATCCTTAATTGGACCAACACCGAAATCCGGGCATGAAAAGGATCGAAGCCTGACCTCTACGCGGTACTATTAGTGGGCAGGACCGAAATTTATCTGGACCCAAGGCCTAATCTTCGGGAAACCACGCCAAGGCTCGAATCACTTAATTCTCGAGTGAAATCAGGCCAAGATAGGAGTTTACGCACGAGTGGGCAGGACGAGCCTTTTCCTTGGGCACAATCGGGCAGGATCGCATTCCTCCTTTACATAGGACCAATTAGTCAGGGCTTGAAACGGAATGGTAAGGGTGGAACTAGAATTGGAACTCTGGCCTTAATGGGCCCGCGACGCCACTTCTGACACAGAGAGCTCCAACGCAGTACAGTGGGACAAACGAGACAGGTACCGACGACATTCACCAGAGACTACTAATGAGAAGTATTAGGACCCAAACTGGTTTTTCATATTCAGACACTAGCCCTGCTTTAGGGGCTGGCAGTGACGCTACATGTCCTATTGTTCTTGACAAAATAAAACATTTGTTTAATTTCTACTGATAGCTTGACCCCGTTTTTTTTATTGTCGCCAGTTCGCTTGTGCGACTAACCTAATTTGTGGTGTTAACTAAGTTGAATTTTTGCAGGTTATAGGAGCCTCGGACAACCCTCCTGTG
The DNA here is from genome assembly GCA_003427395.1 of Chara braunii. Classification (NCBI taxonomy): domain Eukaryota; kingdom Viridiplantae; phylum Streptophyta; class Charophyceae; order Charales; family Characeae; genus Chara; species Chara braunii. The sequence continues at coordinate 118,648 of BFEA01000777.1, forward strand.
GGTGACAGACACAGACAGACTCAAGGGTTGGTCCACCGTGCCGGCAAAACCCAGCTACCGGTCGACACTGGTCTAAGGGTCAAGGCGACCAAGGGACACCAATTTGGGTGCGACTTGGTTTAGACTACGAGGTGTGGAGAAACCGAGTTGCTAGGGGTACGTGTCTCAATTGTGGCAACTTTGGCCACATGTCTAGATCCTGCCAAAGTAAAAGGGTTACGATGAACGTAACCTCTCCTACAGTAGTGGGCTTATCATCGAACTCTGGTGGTGCTCCACAGTTGAGGTTATCTTCGGTAGAAGATGGTCGTAAGGTGGGCGCCTTCGCAGACATTAGTTCTACACGAAACTTCATCGGTCGTGCTTGTGTAGATAGGTTGCGCTTAGGGGACCAAGTGCAGCGGTTGAACAAATTTGTAACATTCGCTTTAGCCAACAAGCACAATATGGTTGTCCAAAATTATGTCAAGGACGTAGTCTGCACCTTTTCCTTTGAAGGAGAGGAACTGAGACACAAGATCTCGTTCCTGGTGAGCAACCAGCTGCCATTCGATATGTTGCTAAACCAAAACTATGAAAACCTAAAAAGATACAAGCCCAATTTAAGTGAGATATAATAGCATCTCTGTGGCGAATGACCTAGGCATGTACTATCTCGAGGTCGCGAAGCCGCAATTCATTTGGGATAGGAAGGTGATGATTCACAAGTTGTCAAATGCAAGGTCTGTTACGCTGCAAAAGTGTACGTCTAGCAAGACTAATGGAGAACTGTGAGGCTAGCAGACTACTGGAGAACCATGGTTCCATGTGCGCTTCATCTTTCCACAATTACTATAAGCAGAACCGCAAGGACGGCATGTATCTATTCTGTCTGTTAGAAAGGGGACGCCGTAAAAACACCCCCGGAGATAGAAGCAGTCGTTGCAAAACATTCAGACCTATTCGAGGAGCCTAGCAGTGTGGTAGAAAGGGAGATTGTTCATACAATAAAGATCGTTCCCAATAGCGAAGTACCTAAAGGATGGTTTACAGGATGCCTCTTGCGGAGTTAGATCAGCTCTGTCGCTAGCTCAAGGAGCTCACAGAGAATGGCTGGATTCGGCCAAGTACGTCCCTCTATGGAGCACCAGTTCTATTTGTCTCGAAGAAAGGGGGAACCCTAAGGATGTGAATTGCATACGGAGGCATCAATGCCATCACAGTTAAGAACGCAGAGCCTCTACCCGACATCGATGATCTTCTGGGCAGAGTGCAGGGATGCTAATACTTCACAAAGATAGATATGAAGTCCGAATACCATCTGATTGCCACATGTGAGGATCAACACAAAACCGTTTTTCAGACCAGGTACGGTCTGTACAAGTTTGCGGTGATGCCCTTTGGTCTATGCAATGCTTATGGTACATTCCAGCACGCAATGAATCGTATTATCATGACAACCTAGACAAGTTTATCATCATGTCCCTCGACGATATCCTGATCTTAAGTAGGACTGTAGAGGAGCACGCTGCACATTTGAAAATAACGCTAGGTCACCGAAGACAGCACCAGTATAAAATAAACTTGGAGAAATGCGAATCTGGTCGCACAATGATATTATATCTGGGTCATGTGCTCTCCGCTGACGACTTGGGGCCAGACGATGCAAAAGTGTCCAGCACACGTGACTTGCCCATACTTCAGACTGTTACTTAGATCAGGTCGTTTTTGGGGATGACGGGCTACTATCGTTCGTTTGTGAAGGACTATAGTACTATAGCTTCCTCACTAACAGACCTAACCCGCCTCGACACCCCTTGGGAGTGGACTGAAGAGTGTGAGGCAGCCTTCAAGGGATTGAAGTGTGCCCTGACACACTACGAAGTCCTCAAGCTTCCGAATTCTGAACAACCCTTTGTTGTGACCACATGCGCTAGCCAATATGGCATAGGCGCGGTCCTTGTGTAGGAGGGGGAAAAGTTGAGGCCAATCGAGTACATGAGCAAAAAGATGCCATCTCAAAAATTAGCTAAGTTCATGTACAAGTATGAGGTCTATGCCCTCTATAAGGCGCTTGTCCATAGCAGACACTCCCTCCTAGGCAGATTCTTTTATGTGAGATCTGACCATGAGACGCTGCGCTGGATTAAGACAGTCTGTGCTCTTGGATGCACTGAAGAGGTGGATTGAAGTCATATTCATGTATGACTTCGAGCTCGATCCTCAAAGGGAGAGTATAACAAAGTGGTTGGCGCACTATCACGAAGGGCAGACTATCTGGCGCGAATGACTCAGTTTGGAATATCTGACGATGTTGCTCGATCCATGGTGGAAGCCTATCGAGAGGACTCAGTCTTATCTGAGATCATTCGCAAACTGGAAGCTAAATATAAAGCTACTTCCGATAAGTTTGTGTTGGTTGACAACTGGTTGTTTCTTGAGAAGGTTGAGAATAAACGATTGTGTGTTCCTAATAGAGAGTCTTTGCGTAGTTTATTTTTAGGAGAGTGTCACGACACAGCCGGTCATTTTAGTTACAAAAAGACCTCAACTAACTTAGTACAGAGACTTTGGTGGCCCACTATGCTACAAGATGCAAAAAAGTATGTTGAGACTTGCCAGGTTTGTCAGAGGGACAAACCTAGGACTTCGGCTCCTCTCGGGCTCATCAAGCCTTTGCCTATTCCTGATGGTCCAGGACAAAGTGTGTCCATGGACTTCATGTATAATCTTCTGATAAGTAAGAGTGGAAAAATACATCTTCCTCATAGTGGACCGATTCACTAAGTTTGCTAGACTAATCGCTATGCCAGAAACAGCGAAGACTGACTATGTCATACGAGACTTTGGTCTCCCAAAGTCCATTAGTAGTGACAAAGATGTTCGCTTTACCAGCGAACTGTGGCAAAGTACAATCCAACAGATGGGCACCCAACTGCAAATGATATCAGGGAATCACACTAAGTCAAATGGTCAAGCTGAATAGATGAACCGAGTAGTACAACACTTACTTTCATTATATTAATACGAGTCAGGAAGATTGGGACGGGAGATTACCTCTTATCACCAGCCTCTATAATAATTATGTGCACAGCGCTACTGGAATGACTCCCAATCAGCTACATCTTGGTTGGAAACCCAGATCTGCTTTGGATTTCCTACTGTTTGAGAATCAGCCAACCGCTGCACCAAGAAGTATAGAATTTGCAATCAAATATGAACAGCTGCTGCAGCAGGCCGTTGAGCATATTAGGAAGTCTCAACATGCTATGACTGCATCTGAGAACAAACACAGGCAGCCTTCTACATTCCACGTAGGCGACAGGGTTTAGGTCAAGTCATCTGAACTCGGACAGGAGTTGGGAATCTCACGAAAACTAATGCCCCAGTATTTCGATCCATGGGAGGTCCTAGATATAGTCGGGGATCAGATAGATGGACCCTCCGATGTGCTTCGCATCCCTGCTGGGATCAGATAGATGGACCATCCGATGTGCTTCGCATCCCTGCTCGGTTGTGCACACACCCAATCTTTCACGCTTCAAAACTTGCACCTTTTTCGGAAACCACCCAGTTCCCTTCCAGGCGATCAATGCTGCCCCCATCTATGGACGGAGAAGTCGACATTGACGACATTGTGGAGCACAGAATCATGCCATTGCCGAAACCCCCGGGTAGAGGACAACCTCCAAAGCCTCGAATGCAGTAACCCCCGGGTAGACACCATGCAAGTCCAAGTGAAGATCGGTGGTTTACCAAAGAGGAACTGCAGCAAACAGCTCCCCAAGTGATTGCAGGATATGAAAGAAGACTCAAGGGGGAAACCACTGATCTTCACTTGGATCATCATGGTGTCAGAATCGCACCCCGTGAAAGGAGGAGGGAATGTGAGGATTTGGCTCCTCCGCAGGCTTAAGGGGCCCATTTCGCATGTGTGCCCGCCCTAAGTGAAGGCGGGCCTGGTAAAATTACGAAAGGCCCATTGTTGTCAATTTCACATTTGGGGTTCAGACAGTTGCGTCGCGCCAGTTGCGTCGTGCCAGTTGGTTGAGGGAACCCAGGCCACGGCCAGCAGCTCCTTGTTTTGGCCTTCTAGGCCTTCCTTGGAAACAAGCCCTGCGCCACACACAAAGGAGGAGGCACGACAGGCAGTTGCGGGCTGTAACCGAACAGGTCCCAGGGCAGCAGGGCCTACCGGAAGCTTCTGGGCACAGGCCCAGCCCAGCCAGGCAGTAGACCAGACCAGGCACTTTCCATATAGGAAAATGCTCGCTGCCTGGACAAGCATTCGGGCACTTGCCAGTTGTGCGGCAGCACTGCTTGAGCCTGCGCTGTCGTGCTGTAGGCTGCGCTAAGGAGAGGAGTTCGTGCGCGTGCGGTCGTGTGTGTGCAGGGCGCTGCTGAGGGCAGGGCCATAGCTCGACCTCCATAGCGGACCAAGCTTGGGTGTACAACAAGGTGTAGTGGTGGTCTGTGTATGAGGGAGAAGACATGGGTGAGAGACAAGGGAGAGGGAGAGAGAGAGAGAGATGAGGATGATGACGTGATGGCACATACCTGGTCTTGGCAATAGTCTGTGAGGGTCAACATCTTCATGTAGTTCGGTATTGCTGCTGACGTCAACAGTTCAATTGTCAATTCGTAGGCCAGAAGTACCTGTGGGATAGTAGTCTGGGCGTTGAGCGCCAAGTAGGGGAAGGGCTCTGGATACTTATGTCGGTGATGGCAAGGGTATGCTCTCATTGACACTCGGATTCAGTGTTTTGGTTCTCCATTGGTGTACTATCACTGCAATTCTGCTTTCTGGACAGAGTGGGACTTCCTGGCTTTCAATGTGATTTTGCAATCTGAAACCTGTCATTTCGCTATTGCTCATTTTCCTTGCAGATCTTTCTAGATATTTTTTTTGACAAAGGCCTCAGCAATGGCGCATTACCGCCACTGAACCACAATTTCCCCATCCCTCAGCATCCATAAATCATAGAACAAACAGATAAGAAAATCCCAGAAGGCACCTCAAATGATATATTTTAATCCAGCCTCTCTTGAGAATTCAGAATTTCATTTTGATGCTGCCATAGCATAAAAACATAAACTTCAGCGTTCGATGGCTAAATACATGGCGATCAAATCATAAGATGTGATCAAGCAAAGCACACTACAAGTGGAGAGCAGAACCAACACAATAGATTCAAACGCATTCAAAGTTTACTGACGCAAACTGGTAGTACCATAGGACCGGGCAATATTAGCTGCTATATGCAAGATTAGCGGAGTTTTACAGTGCAGGTGATGGACTGGTTCTTACATCGTTCTTCTGCGGTCGTGTAATGCTGTCCACCTAATGTCACTCTGAGGTGAACTAATCGATTCATGAGTTGTGTGGCAACATGGCTCGAAGGTAATGATTATGGATTTCGGCGCAATTCCCGTTTAACCATCCGTCTTTAGCTTTTTATTCGTTATGTTTCGCCCAGAGCTGGCCCCCAGTTGGACCAGGGACGCCTCCCCCGACCATGAGCCTGCCGGTCGAACCGGGCGATTGACCGGCCTGGCAGGGGCCCCGTCCAATCCAGTGCATTATGTTCGGTGGGGTGTACCGGGAGTCGCGGGCATCCCCACGATTGCCCAGCCCCGAAGGAGGTCACTGCCTCTTGAAAAAAGAAAAATCGGGACATTTAAGACCCCCCTTCTTGAAAAATACAGGCGGAAGATCCCCACTGCTGAACTTCATACATCAGCGGCAGAAAACCACCTCGCGATTTTCTTAAGCCACGGGGTCCAACAGGCCACGGTTTTCAATTTAGTGTTGTGTGATCCAATGGACCACAGACCAGACACCTTTAGAAGGACCTTGTAGTCGTCCACCCTCGACCACCAGGAAAATATGCCATTACAGCGGCTCCGCTGAGATTATAATCATTATATGCTTCTGGGACGTCCCTACTCTCTGGGGAAAAAGTTATGGGTTTGGGTTTGAAGAGAGAATAACCATGCTGTGCAAGCCCAATAATGGACCTAAGCTATATTCTTCGCACAATCTAGCTATAATGGACCTCACCTCCACTACACGTATCCAGACAGACTGGCAGGCAAGATACTTTTGGAGTGATGACCCACAGTGTGTAGAAAAAAATAAACAGAAAACCCTCTGCCTGCATGAGCTGAAACATGATTACATGACTTTCCTGCTGTCGGGTTATATGTAGGAGGTATAAGTTTGGGCAAGGACCTTGCTTCTTCATATTCTTGGGCCATTGGGGAAGCAAACAAAAGCTTGCTTACACATCCCCTCCCCCTGAAAGACATATCGGATATCCCCTAAATATCCCAATAATACTTTAATACCCCCCCCAAAAAAAAAAAAAAAAAAATTGCACCTTCGAAATTTTATAGCAGATTTCGACAGCTCTCGAAGAGCGCAGTCGGAATACGCCTGAAAAGAAGAAAAAAGAAAGTAAATTTGGGCATTTTTTTGAAAAACCGGTTCACAGCAGGCGCTCATGCATTGTGAGCGCAAATCTCGTCTGACATGCCTGATTGTGTGTGTGCTGGCGGTGGGTGCGGCGCACTGCACGTGCCGGGATGATTGTTTTGAAGCGTTGGTTAAGGCCTTCCTCTTACACGCTAATTGCAACCAATACATAACTTAGATCGACGCGCTTTCGCGTGTTTCGGTTTTCAGATTTGGAGCCTTATTTGCTGACTGGAGTTGAAGACTTGTGTGATTGGCAAGACCCTTGACTGGCGCATGACAACCTTCCTTTGGGAGCGATTTGTTTCTCTGTTGTTGACCAGGGGAATCACTGTGCGTTGCCTTACGGTGGCTTTGTATGCCTTCGGCGGTTGTTTGTTTCGCCAAGCTTCGAGGAAACGGCTTCGGGAAACAGCTTCTGGATATCTTTCAAAGTGCTGTTATCTTGCGAAATCGAGTCCTTCTTCGTTTTGCTCTGTCGGCGTAGATGAGCGTATGAATCTTGTGTTTTTTTTGTCTTGTGTCGCTGGGGCTCTTCAATGGTTTGTTGGTAAATAGACCTTAGGTTTGCTACAAGGAATTTTTAGGAATTTCTGGTCTTCTGTTGGAACAGCTTCGCTGTCCATTCCTCATGTTTTTTTTTTTTTTTTTTGGAATTTTTTGTTTGTGGTTGAAGTTTGCAGGGCTTTTGTGTAGTTGTGGTAGGGTTTACGTCGTGACTTTGTCATCTCTGCTGATTTAGGCAGTAAACAACACGCGTTGTACTTTCTGATTTGTTAGGGTTACGAATTCCTGTTTTAGATTTGTTATCTTTCTCTAGGGTTTTTCCTTTTTTCGGTTTTGACTTGTCTATTTTTTCGGTTCCTTTTTCACAGGGGACGGGCTCCGCTTACTGGATGCAGCCGGAGGTCTCGTGGCCCCTGAATTGGAAACTTGTGCTCAATTGTATTTCTGCCTTGGGCACTGGGCCCTGATAATAAATGGAACTTTCTTAAAAGAGAAAAAAGAAAGAAGGAAAGAAAAAAACCCAGTTTCCCGGTTCACCCCCCCTGGGCTGGTCCGGCTCCGGCTGGACCAGGAGAGCTGAACCAGCCGGTTGCCTGCCCAGCCCTGGTTTTGCCTGATTTCTCTATTTATAGCGTTTTTACAAATTCAAATAAAGCTGCAGCAGCAGAATGTACATGGAGTGTTACTCAGCCTTGTGTAGAGAAGAGCGACCCTCTTTTTCTTGTGCCCATTGAACTTCCTGTAAACACTGGTATTCTAGTGCGAATTTTGAATGTGCCTCGCATGACAATATCTCTTGATGGAGTTCCGTAGCAATAGTGAGTGTTCCACTATACACTCTTATCTTCACACAACCCGGGGTCCCCCCCCGCCACCCACCCCACCCACACACACACACACACACACAAGCAGTGGCAGAGTGCAAGCAAGAGAGAGAGAGAGAGAGAGAGAGAGAGAGAGAGAGAGAGAGAGAGAGAGAGAGAGAGAGAGAGAGAGAGAGAGGACCTCATTAACTGAAAAAGGTTACAGGTACAGTCAAGCGAAACTGACAATGCAGAGTCGCTGATCACAGATATTGCTAAGAGATAAGTTTCACACAATTGGCAGTAAATGATATCGCATTAGCGAAAGGGAATTCAAGAAATCATAACGGACCCGGGACAGAACAGTTAAATAATGCTCTGGGTTTATCAGCTGAGTTAATAAAAAGGTTACGCTGCATGGAAACGTTTTCCTCTACTCACACACCCTCTTTCCCCGCCTCCAACCGACACCCAACCCCTTCAATAAATGTCATTTTACAATCATTACATCATCAAGAAATTCACCTACATGTACAAAGGGAATATCAATTCATTGTCCATTCAATTTGCCACAACAACTAACTTCATTGACAAAGTCGTCTTGAGCTTGCAACCTCTCCTCCACCAGGACCACGGGGAACTTCAACGTGAAGCTGCATCCACTCTCCTTACCTTTCCTAACTTTTGAAGTGGGGGGAGGAGAGGGAGGGTGTTGTGCTGGGCATCCTTGAATGATGATAAGAGCACAGTACTGGTGCGGTTTTGCACGCCAATGGGTGCCATTCTTTCGCAGCAGCCCGAGATTGAGAACCTCACGAGTTGACATCAAGTTGAAAGACGAGGACGTTCTGAACCATGTGCAAGCGATGAAGAAAGCTGTGCCCTCCCCCCGCTGCATCTCTCTCTCTCTCTCTCTCTCTCTCCCCTGCATGCACGGCTCACTCACGGCTGCACCGAAGAAAGCTCGGCATTCCTCTCTCTCTCTCTCTCTCTCTCTCTCTCTCTCTCTCTCTCTCTCTCTTACACATGGCTCTTCCCCACGGGGTGCTTCATATCGTCCCCTCATCAATACCCGTGCAACAAATGATCTGTCTATTTTTAGCCTACCAGTTTACTGGATATGGATGCATCCCATGGACTATGGGTGAGCACTTCCCTAGCATATGATTGAGAGTCAGTCTTGCCCTTAAGGATGATGATAAGGCAGAAAAGGACGAGGAGACAGACATAGCTTATGTGCATGCAGTGCTAAATATCGTGAGGACAAAGCTCTAAACAATGCCACAGTTGAGCAGATGATTATGGCCTGTTAGGTCCCGGCTACACAATGTAAAGAGAGTGGGTGGTGGGTGGGGGAAATGGACAGGTCAACTTCTACGCGCTTCATACAGAGATGGATGAAATGGACAACCTCCTTCCTGTACACGGCTGCAATTCATCTCAGCATGTCATCCTCTGAATAGAGAACTCGATGTGTCACTACGTCTCAAAATGGAGTGATTCGTTGATAAAACAAAAGCAAAAAGAAAATGGAGTGAAAAGTAATCGAGATACAGCTGAACTCAGAAGAAGATGCGAGGATCAGGGTCCTCGGTAGGCCTACGGGGCCCTGCTTGCAGCAATACCCGCCCTAAGTGAAGGCGGAGGTGCCCGCCCTTAAGTGAAGGCGGGCCTGGCTTTTTTTGCAAGAGGCCCTCGACTGTCAATTTCATATTTGGGGTTCAGGCAGTTGCGACGCGCCAGTTGGTTGAGAGAAACACAGGCCGAGCAACAAAGACATTTTCACGGCCCTCTGGGCCTTTCCAAAGAATGCAGGCCCTGGGCGTGATTCGCAGCCTCATACAGAGACAGTTGGGCGCCCAACCGAACGAGGCTCAGCAGCCCAGTAGCTGCTGTACGCAGGCAGCATCCTGGGGCCTTCCGGAAGCTTCTGGGCCCAGGCCAGCCCAGCCAGGCTGCGAGAGCTGGCCAGCTCTTTTCCATAAACGAAAGAGCTCTGGCCAGGCAGCCTCATTCAGGCACTCGCATGCTAGCGGCAGGGCTGCTGGAGCAAAGGCTCGCGGCTGCTGGCTGGCGCTGAGAGGCGAGGTGCAGCACGTGAGGGCGTGCAGAGGAGGAGGGCGCTGCTGAGGGCAGCGCCATAGCCCAGCCACCATAGCTGGTGGGCTTGGACTACAGTGAAGCGCAGGGGTGGTCTTCGGGTCAAAGAGAGGACAGGTGTGGGTGTAGACAGGGGATAGGTGAAGGATGATGATGATGATGATGATGA
>BFEA01000777.1:129270-180587 GCA_003427395.1 Chara braunii
GCTGATGTGGCATATTAAGCCGAGGTGGAACCGCATTCTGCTGTTGGTTGTGCTGAGGCAAAGACCGGTCATCATAATTGCACATCAGGTTGCCGGTGAGAAATCTGGGGTTGGGGGCAGCATTTATGAGGTACGTTGCTCTCTTCCTTATCTACCCTCTTCATCTCTTCTTACCGTGAGGAAGTGAGTTCTGTCTTGAGAGTCCTCTCGATGTGAGGTGTCGCGAACGCTCAACCTTGAGAGTCGACATTCTTCCTGGGCAGCAAGCTGGTGGGAGACGGGCGAAGCCTCTGAAGGGCCCTGGACGAAGCACTCGGGTCACGGTCACCATGCCAACCCGCTGGGATTAGTACACACGCATGCTTTGCTGCAAGTCCTTGGTACCGCTGCTTGTGCAATAGAGGTCGTGCAGGGCATGCCAGCCTTTTATGAGACGCTTACCAGACCGTCTATAAATATTTCTGGCTGGGGACTTGGATCTGAATCTGGCTGTGATCGTCGTCCTGTCTGCGACGTTAAATAATTCCTGAGGAGATGGGGGCTCTCCTTAAATCCCTCCTGATCAGCCAGGTGTAAGGCTCGTTCCGTACGAGGATAAATAACAGTGGACTGGCTGGCATGTTCGGCAATGACTTGGGGCGCAGGGGTGGGCCGGATTGCACACCTTTAGACACGCTGCTCAACCAGATGCTCAGGAACGTTGACACAAAGAGACTACTCAAGAAGGATACAGGGGGAGGGGGGATTCCGGCAACTGTTCACAGTGGCAATCAACTATCAATCTGCCATCCAATATACATCTCCAACAGGAGATGTTATTTTTATTTTGATTATCTAGTTGTGACAGACTTTGCTAACAACTGACAGACAGCTACAGACAGATTAGATCTTTGTTGTAGTGCAATCTGTTCCAGGGTAATCCAAAAATAGAATTAATATATCCTGTAGGACCTGACATTAGTTGTTAATATATCACCTAACTGTTTTTGTTCCATCCGACTGAAATTAGTTGTGTTTCATAATCGGTTGTGTGTCAGGCTAAGGTAGGATTCAGTGTGGATTCTAGTTTAGATCACACACACTGTAGCTCTTGAGTGATGCAAGCACTAGTGAGGCGGAGTTGCTAGTGGACGACCGTAGGACTACTCGCGGGACTGCTCGTAGTCGACCCTTGACATTCTTGGAGTTAGGTCCAGGAGACGAGAGAAGATTGCGGAGAGAGGCTAGAGAGAGAGCAGCGGCAAGGAGAGCGAGGGCAGCTGAGGATAGTGCCAAGACTAGAGTCTCAACTAGTACCGGTGCAACCATGGCTACCTCAGCCATGTCGCAAGTCTCTACACAGTCCTCTTCGTCAGGAGTCAGTCAGAGTAGTTCTCAGGTTTCCACTAGTCAGATTGCTAGCGTGCGAGTCAGCCAACAAACTCAACTCACACCGGAGGATTTAGAAATCCGGCAAGCAGAAGAACTTCAGGATGAGCTACAATGAATGTTGGACGAGGCAGCAGAGAGGAGAAGAAAATCCATACTTAGGAAGGCTAGACTAGGGAGTAGAATGCAGGAGCTAGGCAGGCTGGAAGCACTAGATGAGGCAGCTTTAGACCCTGCTGGCCGTGTGCTGCGTAATGCTTTACTTTCGGTAGCTGAAGCGCAGAACGTCCAGCAGGAATTGCTGGCCGATTTGGTGGCAGGCCAGAACCAAATCCTGGCTGAACTTCGGGCTCCTCGCATAGCAGTGAGGCAGCCACAGTTTGCTGTAGTTCTCCCTGTAGGTGCGGGTCCTTCATCGATGCCGCAACACACAGGGCAAACTTTCTCTCCTATGTTTGGCATGCCCCCTCCAGGTGGTTTAACAGCAACTAGTGGTCCGGTTCAAAGAGTCTCAGCCGTACCATCCACAACAGTGGTAACTACAGTCCCACTGTCAAGCCAGGCCCAGGTTAGTGTGCAGCAGCCTGTTTCAGTGGCAATGCAGCCGCTGCAGCAAGCCTCTGGGCCCATGCAGCCTATGCAGTGGATGCCCAAGATACCTTTGACGAGTCCCAAGCCTTTCTCTGGAGACAGGAAGAAGGAAGAGGACTTGGACACCTGGGTGAGGACTGTGCCTACTTATGTGGGGCACAAGCTCAAAAGGCCAGAGCAAGAAGTTGTAGTGGCTGCCTCCTTTTTAGAGGGATCAGCAGCTCGCTGGTTGAATGGCCTAGTGCAGCAACAGGGCTACGAATAGGATTTCGATGCCTGGGCTCAGGCCCAGACATTGGAACAGTTCGTACGGTCCGTCTACAACAGGTGGCATGACCTGCAAGGGGCTCAAAAGGTCACCGATGCTATCAACAACCTTTGTTCCCGCAGGTTCAAGGATGTTAGAGAGCTTACAGACACCGTAGAACGCCTTCTCGTGGTACCTGGTGTGCGTTTTGACCAGCAGGTTCTCCTGACGGATTACCTAAGGTGCCTACCTGCAGAGGTAAGGACCAAACTGGTTGATGAGGCCTATGTCGAACAGCACACCTTCGCTTCTTTTAGTAAGAAAGCTCTGGACATAGAGGCAAAGCTGGGGTCTGCGCATAAGGTATCTCATGATGGTAGGAAGAGACTCCCCCAGGACTGGAAGAAGAAAGGTCAGTTAATGTTTGTTGACCATGATAGTCAAACGACGGAGATTGATGAATTCCCAGACCTTGGGGAGTTGACAGAGCAGGATGGGGCCAGCGAGACTTCGGATGGGGGAGTCGTGGCACCTATCAAGGAAAAGGCTAGGGGGACCGGGAAGAAGAAGGTGGGACGGTCCGCGGGTCAGGGAGACCAAGGGACACCCGCATGGGTGAAGCTTGGTTTGGATTACGAGGTGTGGAGGGACCGAGTTGCTAGGGGCACTTGCATGAACTGTGGCAATTATGGCCACACGTCGCGTACGTGCCGAGGCAAAAAGGTCACAACGAAGGTAGCCCCGCCAACAGTGGTGGGCTTATCTTCGAATCCTGGGAGTGCTTCTGCGAGCAGCTCACAGGGAAACACCTCGGGCCAGTAGGAGTGTTAGCCGCTCTTACTCGTGCTGAAGTGGTAACGTTGCCTTCCCCACTTCACGCGTTGGCCAAGGCTAGAGACCCACACATCGCCCCGCAGACACATTCAAACCCACCGACGCTCTGTTCGAGAGATGTGTCTGAGGCCCTAGAAGAGTTGGAGACTGAGTGGTCAGGGAAGGACCCCAGGGACTCTTGGGCGATGATCAGTAGAGGTCCAAAAGGTGAACATTTCGTGGTAGAAATAGTTGTACGTGGCCGCAAGGTTGGCGCCTTCGCAAACATAGGCTCTACACGAAATTTCATCAGTCGCACTTGTGTGGATAGACTGCACTTAGGGGACCAAGTGCTGTGGCTTAGCAGAACTGTAGCTTCTACACTAGCCAACAAGCACCAAATGGTTGTAAAGGACTACGTCAAGGACGTAGCCTGTTCCTTCTCCTATGGAGGAGGGGAAGTGATCCACAAGATCTCCTTCCTGGTGAGCGACAAACTGCCATTCGATATGCTACTAGGCATGTACTACCTCGAAGTCTCGCAACCTCAGTTTGACTGGGATAGAAAGGTGTTGATCCACAAATTGCCCAACGGTAGAAGTGTTAGATTGCAGAAGTATAAAGCTAGCAGTCTAATACAAAACTACGGGTGTATGTGTGCTCCATCCTTCTATAACTACTATAAGCAGAATCGAGAGGGGGGCATGTATCTAGTCTTTGTCTCTAGGAAAGGGGAGGTCGTTAAAACACCCCCAAAGATAGAAAGAGTCGTCGCACAATATTCAGACCTTTTTGAGGAGCCCACAGGCGTGGTGGAAAGGGAGGTTGTACACGCAATAGAGATTGTCCTAGGTAGCAAGGTGCCTAGAGGACGAATCTATAGGATGTCTCCCGCGGAGTTAGATGAGCTTCGCCGCCAGCTCAAGGACCTCACAGAGAAGGGATGGATACGGCCTAGTACCTCCCCTTACGGTGCGCCAGTCTTATTTGTTCCAAAGAAGGGAGGGCCATTAAGGATGTGCATTGACTATAGGGGCCTCAATGCCATCACCGTTAAGAACGCGGAGCCCCTACCCCGCATTGACGACCTCTTGGATAGAGTGCAGGGATGCCGGTACTTCACAAAGATAGACTTGAAGTCCGGATACCATCAAATTGCCGTTAGACCTGAGGATCAGCACAAAACCACATTTCAGACCAGGTACGGTCTGTAAGAGTTTGTGGTGATGCCTTTTGGCCTATGCAATACGCCTGGTACGTTCCAGCACGCGATGAAGAGGATTTTTCATGACTACTTGGACAAGTTTATCGTCGTGTACCTCGACAATATTCTCATCTTTAGTAGGACTGTAGAGGAGCACGCTGAGCACTTGAAAACAGTGCTAGGTCTCCTAAGACAGCACCAATACAAGGTGAACTTCGATAAATGCGAGTTTGGTCGTACCAAGATCCTGTACTTGGGTCATGAAATTTCAGCAGATGGATTGAGGCCGGAAGATGCGAAGGTGGCCAGCATACGTGACTGGCCTAGACCTCAGACTGTTACTGAGGTCAGATCGTTTTTGGGGATGACGAGCTATTATCGTCCGTTTGTGAAAAACTATAGTACTATAGCTTCCCCATTAAGAGATCTAACTCGACTTGACACCCCTTGGGAGTGGACTGAAGAGTGTGAAGCAAGCTTCAAGAAATTGAAGTATGCTCTAACATACTACGAAGTTCTCAAACTTCCGGATCCTGACGAGCCATTCATTGTGACCACAGACGCCAGCCAATATGGCATAGGCGCGGTCCTTGCACAACAGGAAGGGCCCAAGTTGAGACCGATCGAGTATATGAGCAAGAAGATGCCATCTCAAAAGTTAGCTAAGCCCACTTATGAGAGGGAGCTCTACGCCCTGTACAGAGCACTAGTTCATTGGAGACATTACCTCCTAGGAAGATTCTTCTATGTGAGGTCTGACCATGAGACTTTGCGTTGGACTAAGACACAACTTGTGTTGTCAGACGCACTCAAGAGATGGATTCAAGCGATAGACATGTATGACTATCAACTTGATCCTATCAAGGGTACGTACAACAAAGTGGTTGATGCGCTATCAAGAAGGGCAGATTATCTGGGCGCGCTAGTTACTGAGTTTGGCATACCCGACGAATTCACTCGATCGCTGGTGGAAGCCTATCAGGGAGATCCAGTTATGTCAGAGATCATCCGTAGATTCCAAGCAAAGGAAAAAAAGACTTTGGACGAATTTACGATGGTAGACGGCTTGCTGTTTCTTGAGAAGGCAGGGAATAAAAGATTATGTGTTGCTAATAGTGAGTCTTCGCGTAGTTTATTTTTAGGAGAACGTCATGATGCAACTGGTCATTTTGGCTATAGAAAGACATCAGCGAACTTAGTGCAGAGATTTTGGTGGCCTTCTATGTTAGAAGATGCAAAACGTTATGTTGAAACCTGCCAAATTTGTCAAAGGGACAAACCAAGGACTCAGGCTCCGCTTGGGTTGATCAAACCCTTGCCGATCCCTGAAGGACCAGGCCAGAGTGTGTCCATGGATTTCATGGATACCCTTGTGACCAGCAGGTCAGGAAAGAGACACATCTTTGTCATAGTGGACCGTTTTACCAAGTTCGCCAGACTGATAGCTATGCCTGAAACTGCTAAAACCGACTTCGTCATCAAAATTTTTATGGATAACTGGGTAAGAGACCTCAGTCTACCTACGTCTATTGTTAGTGATAGGGATGTTAGATTCACGAGCGAACTGTGGCAGTTTACTGCTGAACAAATGGGCACAAAACTCCAAATGACTTCAGGAAATCATCCTGAGTCAAATGGGCAAGCGGAACAAATGAACCGAGTAGTATAGCAATTGCTTAGGCACTATATCAAGCCAAGTCAGGACGACTGGGACGAGAAACTACCACTCGTTGCCAGCCTATACAACACCGTTGTGCATAGTACTACCGGCATGACTCCCTACCAACTGGATCTTGGTTGGAAGCCCCGAACCGCCCTTGACTTTCTGCTACCAGAAAGAGAACCCACTGCAGCACCCGGCAGCATAGAGTTTGTTGTCAAGTACGAACAGATGCTGCAGCAGGCCGTTGAACACATTAGGAAGTCTCAAGAGGCAATGATTGCATCTGAGAATAGACATAGACGGCCCTCTAACTTCCAGGTAGGCCAGAGAGTCTGGATTAAGGCTGCTGAGCTTGGTCAGGAATTAGGCATATCCCGCAAGCTAATGCCACAGTTCTTTGGGCCCTGGGAGATCTTAGACATTGTAGGAGATCAACCACACGGTCCTCCATATGTAATCCGCATCCCACCTCACTTGCGAACCTACCCTGTGTTCCATGCCTCTAAGTTAGCACCCTTTGCTGTTACTGAGCAGTTTCCTTCCAGAAGATCAATGTTGCCCCCAACCATGGATGGCGAAGTGGACATTGACCAGATCGTCGAGCATCAAGTGATGTCTGTTCCTTGACCATCAGGGAGAGGGCAACCTCCTAAGCCGAGAATGCAGTATCGTGTGAGCTTCAGGCATCATCTGGATCCAAAAGAAGACCGATGGTTCACACGAGAAGAACTCGTGAGAACAGCACCTCAAGCGATCGCAGGCTATGAAAGAACACTCGAGGGGAAGATGCCTGCAGAATAAGAGACTTCTCAGAGGACTCACGAAGTAAAGGAGGAGGGAATGCGAGGATCAGGGTCCTCGGTAGGCCTATGGGGCCCTGCTTGCATCAATACCCGCCCTAAGTGAAGGCGGAGGTGCCCGCCCTAAGTGAAGGCGGGCCTGGCTTTTTTTGCAAGAGGCCCTCGACTGTCAATTTCATATTTGGGGTTCAGGCAGTTGTGACGCGCCAGTTGGTTAAGAGAAACACAGGCCGAGCAACAAAGACATTTCCACGGCCCTCTCGGCCTTTCCAAAGAATGCAGGCCCTGGGCGTGATTCGCAGCCTCATACAGAGACAGTTGGGCGCCCAACCGAACGAGGCCCAGCAGCCCAGTAGCTGCTGTACGCAGGCAGCATCCTGGGGCCTTCCGGAAGCTTCTGGGCCCAGGCCAGCCCAGCCAGGCTGTGAGAGCTGGCCAGCTCTTTTCCATAAAGGAAAGAGCTCTGGCCAGGCAGCCTCATTCAGGCACTCGCATGCTAGCGGCAGCGCTGCTGGAGCAAAGGCTCGCGGCTGCTGGCTGGTGCTGAGAGGCGAGGTGCAGCACGTGCGGTCGTGCAGAGGAGGAGGGCGCTGCTGAGGGCAGCGCCATAACCCAGCCACCATAGCTGGTGGGCTTGGACAACAGTGAAGCGCACGGGTGGTCTTCGGGTCAAAGAGAGGACAGGTGTGCGTGTAGACAGGGGATAGGTGAAGGATGATGATGATGATGATGATGATGATGTGAGGGCCCTTACCTTGTATTGGCGATGGTCTGCATGGACGACATCTTCAAGTACTTCGGGCTGCTGCTGATGTCAACAGTTGCATTGTCTTTTTGTAGTCTGTAGTAGCTGTGTAGGAGCAGGCTGGGCGCTGAGCGCCAAGTGTGAGTGTGAAGGAACTGGACTCTTGTGTTGAGGGGAGAGAGTTTGCTCTCCATGAACATTGGTTTTCAGTGCTACGAGCTTCCATTGGTGTATTATTGGTGCAATGCTGCTCTCTGGACACAGTGTGACTATCTGGCTTTCAATGTGATGGTGTGAACTGGAATTGTCATCTCGCTGTTGCTTATTTTCCTTGCAAAGAGCAGAATGGTGGTTGAGAAATGAAATGCAATGGAACGTCATGACAGTGATTCTGGTCATCGACTCCCACACTACCGTCTTCACTGCATCTGGACTGAAGGTTGCACCAAATACAGCTATATTCGGGTGAGGACGGTAGCTTGGAAATGGCGCAACCAGCAACCATGCAGTCCGTTCACCATTGATAAAGTTTGGTAATGAGCCACTCCTCGTTTGCAGGGTCATCTTCGACATGCAACTCGAGGACAAAGAGTGATAGAACTGGAGTGCAGAGAGAGGGAGGCAAGAGGAAGGAGAGGGGGCAGGGGAAAAGCGAGAGAAAGAAGCAACACAACAAACTTGTACAAACAGAAAGCCTTCCCACCTATACTCGACTACAGAGAGAGAAACAGGACGTTGCTAGACGGTAGCCTGGCCTGGAAGAACAAGCTGCAAAGAGACAAAGTTGGGTATATACAAATTGAGAAACTAGACCCCTGTCCGCCGGGGGAGAGCAGCGGCCACGAAACACGGTCCACTACCTGACTCCTGAGGCAGTAACCCACCCACCCACCCACAGAGAGAGAGAGAGAGAGAGAGAGAGAGAGAGAGAGTTTAATAGGGTGATCTTTCTTCCTTCTTCTTTTTTTTTTTTTGAGACGATCCTCCAATCTATTCGTGAGGAGCAACACGGCTGGGAACCCGGCCCAGCGTCCCTTATCAGAAATATAAAAATGAGCTACAGGGGCCATTACCCGCCTTCGGCTAAGAACAATGAAGAAAAGGGAAAACTCAGAGACATTCATGGTCCACTACTCAAACTCTAACACGTCACTAGAATATGTGTGTCAAAAAGCCTCCCAACCACGAATCAGATGGGTGAAACCTATTCAATCCACCTATGACCACCACCAGCACGGCTGTTTTCAGCATGAACCAAAGCTCTTCCAGGCCTCATGCTCCCATCAGGTTTGGTTACAGGGTTGCACCAAAAGTGTGATCTACTTCGTAAGCAGACCGAAAATGTGGGACTAAGGGACACATGTGTGAAGAGTCTGAAGACATTTACCTTTTGCATTGGACAAAAACAGTGCCATGGTTTCAGTAGCGGATCAGGTCTGTAGTGGGGGGCACAATGACTTCTAGCGGCAATCTAGCCTCCTTTCTTCATTGCCTACGTGTTCTTTCTACATCTGTCTCTTTACTGCCTGTTTCACACGCATCCAAATCCACAGGCACACAGGCACAAGCTCACTGCAAAGAGTCGAACGGATAAAGCAACATCCTGCTCATCTGTGTCAGTTCAGTTTAGTCTGCCTGTCTCGTGCACACACAAATCAACAGATGACATGCACAAAACTCACTGCACACCTGTGCGGGATAAATTAACTCTCTCTCTCTCTCTCTCTCTCTCTCTCTCTCTCTCTCTCTCTCTCTCTCTCACTGTGTGTGTGCCTGTCTGTCTGTCTCTCAGACACATGAGGATGTGGGAAGGAAGTCATACACAGAAAATGCACTTACTGGTGGGGAATCACTTGTGCAGCGGAAAAGGGCAATTTCAATCGGCATCTCCGTTGAAATGCATTGGAAAGATGTCCATCTCCAAATCTCTTTCTCTCTCTCTCTCTCTCACTGTTTGTGTGTCTGTCTGTCTGTCTCTCAGACACATGAGGATGTGGGAAGGAAGTCATACACAGAAAATGCACTTACTGGGACATGCAGTGGGGAATCACTTGTGCAGCGGAAAAGGGCAATTTCAATCGGCATCTCCGTTGAAATGCATTGGAAAGATGTCCATCTCCAAATCTGGACCTGTTTTGTCATATTCTCTGCTTTCTGCTACCGTCCGAGTGAGATGTCCGTATAAATGTACACACAAGTCAGAAACGCCCACATTGTCATTCGTTTGGCCTGCCTCTTCATGACCTGGGAGCCGACAGGCAAGGGCGAAGATATAGTCACACTAGCAGGGGGGGAGAGAGAGAGAGAGAGAGAGAGAGAGAGAGAGAGAGAGAGAGAGAGAGAGAGAGAGAGAGAGAACGGGTAAAGTAGAGATACACTAAAAGCAAAAATCCGCTGGCAAAAAGGGGAGAAAGAAAACAGACTGAAGATGGGAGTGATGCAATGGAGGGGGGAACGGTCAGTGGGACGGAGGTCTCCCCACCCAAATGGTCAGATGATAGATGAGGTAATAATTTAAAGCAGCCACAGCAGACCACATCAAATAGAATGACCCGTCTTCAGTACCTTTTCAATTTTTGCTGCCTTCTGGAACTCGGCATCGCTGATTGGACCATCGGGAAACACCGATATCTCGACAATGAGGTGAGGTGTAGGATTTTCATCAAAAAGTGCTCTCACATTCTTACAGCAGAAGCTCCTTGAGTGTGCTGTCTCTCTTCTGATCATGCATCCCTTGTGAGTCCCTGCATCCTTGAATGTGTCATCGTCAGAGAGGAGCGCACAGATGTCGCTCAGCAAGCGCTTGCCTTCGGCTGCTGACACCACTCTGTACTTCTTTTTCAAGGTCCCCTTAGTGGTCGTATGCCACGACTTCACGAGTCGCATCATCTCCTCCCTTTCCCGTTGCTCGTCGTCATTTCCATTTCCCCACAACCCACTCCATAATGAGGTGCCGACCTTCACAACCTTATCAAACGGGAAGAGTGACGAGACCACGATGGGTACCACAGGGCCCAGCTGCTGGCCTTGTGATCGGTCTGCGACATCGCCGACCCCATGCTCGCCACGAGAATCCATCCATGACAGTCTTGCAGAATTGTCAAGCATGCCAAGCCGCAGCTCTGCCAGGGAGCTCGATTGGGAGAAGGAGAGGTGAAACGCAACATCTCCACCTGTCTTGCCTCCCGCTACCACTCCCCTGCTGCTTCTTCCTCCTCTTCCTAATGACGAAGCCAAAGGCGTTGACGAAGATGAGGACACTACTGCTAAAGACGAATTCACTGTCGTAGGAGGAGGTCTAATCCCCTGTGTGGCACACCTGCCAGCACATGGTGGCAGGCGACTAATCTGAGCTGCTGCTTGCATTTAATACTCCCAACCTCCGTCGCCACTGCACACCCACAGCACTCACCACGACCGGACGACTAAGGCTCTCTCCGAGCCAATGCACACCCACAGGGAACAATCAACTGATCACCCCCTTTCACCTGGCACATTCACCTGAGCAAGAGGGAATCCCCCAGAATGCCACAACAAGTCTGAGTGAGGCTTTAACCCTTGGGACATTCCGGTAATCAGCCATGTTCAAAGCAGAAATACTGCTCTAGATTGAGGGAAATATAGAGGAGGAGGTGATGGGCGTAAAACAAACAAAAAAGCAGCAACTGAAAAAGAGGAGTGTAAAAGGAAGATACAGGAGATCATGCTCACAATAGAGGTACCAAGAAAAAGGAAGGAACAACGTGCTGTCCGAACAAACCGTCCATAACAAAAAAAAATCCCATACAGCAACCATCAGTTGACAAAACATAGAGCTCCGAGAGCCCCAAGTTACTCCGGAACCACATGAACTCCAGTTCTTAAACCACCAGTACGCTTCCCAGCCCTTTCTTCACAGTCGCGGTGTGCATGCTGCCACCACTCTTGGGAAGTACGGAGGTGCCGTTTCGCTGGATATCCATCCAGGCAAATTGGTTCGCATGCAAGGCCCGTTTTGCCCAGATGGATATTGCACGAAATGGCGCCCCCACACCACGGCTCTGAATTAATGGCTGAGAAATGTACTGCTGGTTTAATCTCCCGATGGCACTAGCAGAAATGGTCGCTGCAAACTGCACAGTCGTTTGATAGCCACCGCACTCTCAGTGGCTCAAATCCTCTTCCAAATAGGGAATGAAGAAGACAATTTTGGTGTGTTTCTTTTGTATAGTGAGTTCCTGCAGCTCGGAAAAAAAAAGGGCCAAACCTCCAGTGGACCAGCAAAAGGTACGACTGGGCGGAGTAGTTCTGATAATACTATCATAATAGCATCAGAAAAACGAAAAAAGTTTTGATTTTGCTCTTGTTATTTTTTTCACTACTTCATTCTACAAACACCACAAGATGCACGGAGAAGAGGACAGCGTCCACATCACCAATATTGTACTGTCAGACTATTCTAGCACTACCAGTAGGCCTTTATAATCGCAGAATCGCAAAATCAGCGGCCAGATCGTGTCCTCCTTTTAGGAGGGCTCCATCTGGCCACTGATTTTTGCAAGGATTTCTACCCTCGGCATCCCTGCGTAAGGCCCTTGCAACGGACACGTGCCCGCCCTAAGTGAAGGCAGGCCCCTGAATCCCAATGAGCCCTGGATTCATCAATTTTTGCAAATCTTGGTGGGCGCCGGACAGTTGCCACGCGAGTTGGTTACATCCGCCTCGCTCGTGAGAATCAGAAATATCCGTGAGCCTTCCAGGCTCTTCCAGCAACGTGGTGGAAGCAGGGAACACCGCGCGTTTGTGCCTGGGTGGTTGGGAATGCCTAGCCAATTCGGTCCCAGGCCACTGTCTGAACGGGCCTGGGCGCAGACACTTTGGCCGAGTGTGAAGCTACTGGAAACTCGGTCCCAGAGGCAGAGAGCAGGCAGCGTGCCCGCACTTTCAATATAGGAATGTGTCGGGCAGGGGCATTCAGGCAGTACGCCAGTGACGCGACAGCGCTGCTACTTCAAGCACTCGGTCGCTAGCACTGGCGCTAGTGCTTGTGCGCATGCGTGGGCGTGAAGGCTAGGGCGCTGCATGGTGGCAGCGCCATAGCTCAGCCCTCCATAGCCGGGCTGAGCTTGGACTCGGTTAGCGGAGGTGGTGGTGGTCTTCGTGTACGAGGAAGAAAATGGGTGAAAAAGTCGAGGGTGAGCGAGTTAGAGAGAGATGAGGATGGTGATGTGAGAGCACGTACCTGGTCTTGGCGATGGTCTACATGGTCGACATCTGCATGTACTTCGGTTGTTGCTGCTGACGTCAACAAGTTGCTTGTCATTTCATTGCATGTAGTGTAGCTGTAGGGTAGTAGACTAGGCACTGAGTGCCAGTAGGAGGAAGGGCTATGATTGCATTGTTGGTGGTGGCGAGAATATGCTTTCATTGACAATTGAGTTCGATGCTTTGGATCTCCTTCGGTGTAGTATCAATGCAATTCTGCTTTCTGGACAGCATTCGACTACCTGGCTTTTGATGCAATTTGCAATCTGGAAATTTGTCATTTCGCTGTTGCTCATTTTCCTAGCAATTTGGTATCGGAGCTGGTAGGAGCCGCTCCGCTGGATCCTTCGCAATAGCTGTTTGGTGCTCCACTGGTGGAAGGGGAGGCAGTGATAATGCTTGTTCGTTAAGAAGAGAGGTGGCCCTGTGTCGAGAGGGCGTGACCCGAAGACTGTGTGGTGACATTGGAATGCACGCTGGATGATGAGAGCTCGCTGATGTGGCATTTAAGTCGAGGTGGAACTGCATTGTATTGTGGGTTGTGCCGAGGCATCGACCGGTCATCATAAATGCACGTCGGGTTACTGGTGAGAAATCCGTGGTTGGGGGGGGCAAGCTTTATGAGGTACGTTGATCCTTACCTTATCTACCCTCTTCGTTACTTCTTCCCATGAGGAAGTGAGTTCTGTCTTGAGAGTCCTCTCATTGTGAGGTGTCGCGAGCACTCGACCTTTAGAGTCCACATTCTTCCTGGGAAGCAAGCTGGTGGGTGCCTCTTAAGGGCCCTGGACAAAGCGCTCGGGTCATGGTCACCATGGCAACCCGCTGGGACTAGAGCATGCATGCTTTGCCACTTGTCCTTTGGTCTGCTTGCTGCGCTGTAGAGGTCATGTCGGCCAGGCCAGCCCTGCGAGGGAGAGATGCCTACCGGACCGTCTATAAAGAGACTCCGGCCAGGATACACGACTCGTGCTGTACACGAGTACAAAAATAGTACAGTCGGGGCTGGCCAGTTCTGCATAGACTAGGGGCACAGGGGTGGACCGATTGCACACCTTTAGACACACCGCTGAACCAGAGCTTCAGGATGTCGACACAAAGTGACTACTCAAGAGGGATACAGGGGGACGGGAGATTCCAATAAACTGCTCGATTGTTACTTGTTGCATAGTTCCATTCTGCATGCACACCAACAAATGATTTTATTTTTATTTTTTATCACTTAGATGTGACGGACTTTAACGGACTTTAGTAACAACTGACAGACAACTGCAGGTAGAGTAGTAACTATTCTTTGCTGTGTAATGACCCGCCAAAACACAGGCTGAGAGCACTGCTGATTTCTGGGATTTGCCGCTGCAATGTATGCCTTGCTGAGACTCCCGGATTCTGCTGTGATTTCTAAGTCTGTGTGTGTGTGCGTGCCTGCTGGTCTGCATGCCTGTCTGAGTGCTTGTCAGCCTGAGTGTGTGTGTGACCCGCAAGGGTACTTGTTGAATGGCCCTGCAGGGCCAGTACTTACCTGTGGCAGTGACTTCGAGGGTTGCAGCGTGGAAAACACTCAAGTAGCGGGGGTAGGCCCACGACACTTAGAGCAGCAGGAAAAACACTCAAATAGCAGGTAGGCCGTTACCACTCAAGTAGTGGTAGAAGTGTCGGGTACTGAAGGTCGAGCAGAAGAAAAAAGTTGGCATTTTTAGAGGCCCACTAGTGGTAGGTTAGAGGTAGGCCGGTACCAGTCCAAGTAGCCTGAGTCTAGGGCCTGTCCGGACGATATCAGAGCCTGCAATGATGTTTCCCTCCGAAAGGGAGGAAGTACCGGTTGCTGGGAGGCGGCTCGGCCTAGGAAGTCACCGCCCAAGAGGCCAGTAGGCCGCTATATCTTCAGGAGAAGCAAGCAGGTCCTCCTCATTTGCAGTGTGCAAGGACTGGCGACATACTGCTGGAGCCAAGCGCTGGACTTGGGAGCGCTGCCTGGAGGAGGAGAGCAGCTGGGCGCTCAGCCTGGCTATGGCGAGCAGCCCAGCCTGAGGAGGAGGAGGAAGAAGGGGGCGAAGGAGGAGAGTGGCGGGTACCTACCTGGCTATGGTGGACACCATCTTCATCACCTTGTTGGGCGCTGCATCTGGAAGGGCCCAGTTGCGGTAGTGCCCCACCAAGGAAGATCGAGGCAGAGACAGGCATGGCGGCTTAGTGAGCAGCGGCATAGCTGCTTTGTGTTGTCCTTTGGACAGGAGTGCAGCGCCATAGCTGCTTTGGGTTGTCCTTTAAACGGGAGGACAGGGCCCTTAGTAGTCCGCCATAGCCTAGGCATGTGAGAGGAGGAAGAAGGGGGAAGCCATGGCTATGGTGGACCTGTTGTTGTGTCAGCAGTAAGAGGGAACTTCGGATATTGATTCTGGTTCATCCACTCATTGTTATTATTAATATTGGACGAAGAATAAGATTGGTGAAGCGAAGGAGGAGGAGGAAGGTGGAGAGAGAAGGGGGATTTCTCATTGGTCTGGCTGGTGTACATCTTCTTCTTCTTCTTCTTCTTCTTCTTCTTCTTCTTCTTTCTCTCTTCTTTGCTCTCTATCTCTTTGCAAGTGCTTTCATTTCTTTCACAATTGGGTGGCATTGTCTTTCATTGTGAAACTTTGGGAATGACCAGGATCGTAACAGCTGTAATGTTATCTGTTTCAGACTAGTCATAAAATAAAACTGTTTGTAGGAGTCTGAGATTATCTGCTTTTACCGCCTGACTACGTTCTGACAAGCCTGGACCAATTTTTTATTTTTTTTTAATATTTTAAAAATACGTTGGGTGCCATGCTGCGGTAGGCCCCAGTGAGGACATTATTGCAGATCACATGCCACACGTGACTCATGAGTGGAGATGACAGTGAGGTTGAGGGACTAGACCAGGGCGATAGGAGGCTTACCCGTAGACTTGCACTCAGTCGGCCAATGTCGCACTTTTTCCGATCAGACCACTCTCGGCGATCAGAAAGCCAACAGGCTGACACACATGATTGTTTAATTTTTACAATAAATAAATAACATTAAATAATGCAAATCCCTTCCTGTTGTGTGCGTCTGACTTCGAGTGAGACCCTTCAATTGCGGTCTACGCCGGTCCCCGATCTTAGGAATCTTTAATTATGATTCAGAACAGCAAATAATCATGCAAATAATAAAATTAAAATTAACTATTCCATGCATGTATCAAGTCTGCTGATTTAGGAATTTGAGAACTGACATAAGATCAACACAGAGCGTAACATCAAGCAATGTCAAAGAGAACGAATCAGGACTGTCCGACTCAAGGCAAAAAACAAGATGGATGAAGGAAGGTGAGAACTCGTAATAATCTCCGGAGATATAGATGAAAAGACATGACCAACACTCGTCAAGAGTCCTCACTCTCCCTCTCAAGTCTCGTCCTCAATCTCTCATTTGACTGTGCATCTCTTGTGCCTTGAGTCACGTCTATGTACTTCTTGAGATTGAGGTCTAGTAATATAGAGCCACCTAAAGCCCATTAGTTCCGAATAGGTCCATCCAAGGCCAAAGATTCCTCCTACAGAGTAGGGAGATATGGCCTGGAGAAGATCCCTCGTCTGAGATGTAGGAACTCTGATGGTTCAGTCACTGCCTCATAGTCAATCTCAGCTGGTGAGACATACCACTTGGCCAGGTTAATCAGATCTCCACGATAAGAACCATCGATGAGGTAGAAAGAGACCATAGGCCTAGGGTGGCCAGTGTATAACTTAGGACCAGAGCTATAGATCAGCTTTGCACCCTCTAGAAGCTTCTCCTGCCTTCTCTTCAGCATACCGGACTGTTGTAACCCAAACTGAATCGAAGTGCTCATGAGCCTCTTTCCCCTTCTTCACATATGTGGCATACTCAGGTCCACATGGGCCGAGCAGGGCCCGACCAGGTAGGCTAGGGGTCCGTAGAGCGTAGGGTCTGTGTCGTTTCGACCCTCAGTGGGGTCCACAAGGTCGGTAGGCCGAGTTTTAGGCCGAGTAGGACCGGTCCCTGTTAAAGGCCTTGTAGGCCTCATTTCGGCTACAGGCCCTGGCGCATGTTTTGGCGCCAGACCCTGACTTTGAGGCCGTCCCGTTTTGGTAGGCGCTTGAGGCTCAGCCTCAGTTTGGGCGCCAAACTTTCGAGGCCCAGCCTCATTTTGGGCACCAGGACTCAGCCACTAAGACCGACCCAACGCTATATCTAGCTGGGTCCAGCCTCAGTCCGGGTATTGAGTAGAGGATCGAGGAGGCATACTTCGGACGACAACAATGCAGTGGTAGTCGACGATAGGACTAGTCTTCCAGCGCTGGGTGTTGATAGAGTAGAGTAGCGCCGGGAGGGAGAGATGGTGATGGCGGCCAAAGGACTTACCTGAGACTTAACTTCGTCTTCAGCACGTCCGCACCTGCATCAAGGCACCACCTTTGGCAGGTCAGTACCTAGTAGAGAGAGAGAGAGAGAGAGAGAGAGAGAGAGAGAGAGAGAGAGAGAGAGAGAGAGAGAGAGAGAGAGAGAGAGAGATCTTTTTCTTCGTCTTCTTCCTCCAGTCCACCACCTTCTTCTTCCCCTCCCAACGCTCTGACTTTTTCTTATCCGGCTATGAGAGAGAGAGAGAGAGAGAGAGAGAGATTGACAACACTTGGGATATAGACTCGACATCGGGCAGACACGTTGGGGGGGACTACTTGGGATTGATATCAGCGACATTTGGGTTGACGACATTCTCATCTCTTCCCCCTTCTCCTTCATCTCTTCCCCCTTCTCCTTCATCTCTTCCCCCTCCTCGTCATCTGTGTAGGCCTGGCACCTTCGTCCTGGTGTGCGGTGTCAGGCCATTCACACCATGTGATGATGATGATGTATGTCTAGTCTACATTTCAACATTGATTGAGTCGGATCATTTGTATTCCAGGTTCCACTGTGCTATCCTGCTCTACCTGTGAGAGGTCGGTTCTTGGTTCTCGTCAATCAAGAAAGAGGATCTACCCAATCAAGAAACCAACTTGATTGATTGATTGACTGATTGATCAATGAAGTAGGGATTCGTCAAGTTTCTGCAAAAAAAAATTGTTTTACTAAAGTTGTCACCTTCATTAGCGGTAATTACTACTAACCCTGGATTTGCGCTAATCTCGAATTACCACTAATCTGCGATTAGCGTTCTAACCCTAACCAAGATTAACAACTAATTACGGACTGAACTTTTGCAAAATATTTTCTTTACTTTTCTTCTTTCTATTGCAACTAATTCCTGACGTTGCACTTTCGGCAATCCACGAATTTCGAAAATCCGACAATTTCATTATTCTGCGAATTTCGCAAATTCCGCGCATTTCGGAATCCCGAAAATTTCGGCATTCCGAGCAGAGGTGGGCAATTTTTGTTTTCCCTCACCCTCGACCCAACCCGCCCAATTTTTTTTCTTCCCCATCCACTCGGTCCAAGAATTTTATTTTTTACTTTTAGACGACCCCACCCACCCAAAATATTTTTTGAAATTTCAGCCCCACGCCCGATCCGCCCGTGACCCGAAAAAAACCCTCACCCACACCCGCCCGCACCCGTAAGAGTATCATCACCCGCCCGCATCCAATACCTAAATTTTCTTCACCCGCACCCACCCGCATCAGCCTGCATCTGCCCATGCCAGTCCCTTACACCATCACAATTTCATCGGCAACATAGCATTGCAACAAAGACATATGAAATCCTATTATTAAAACAACGGCAACATCAACAATGAGACTCGAACATCTCTAAGGAATGTATCTCAATATTTTTTTTTTTGTCCAGGGGCACCTGCACTGCTGGAGCACTCCGAGTTACTTTATCAGGACCTGGGCAACTGAATCCAGGCACTTTTTTCTTTGGCTCTCAATCTCAAGCCCGACGTACTACACAAGGGAGAGGTGGGGGTGCATAATTTTCGGGTCATCCTGGGTCTATGGGTCGGGTGACCCAGGCCAAGACATCACCCGCTTGCCACCCACCCAGCGGGTGACCCAGGTCAAATCTTCACCCGCCCGTCACCCAGGAAGGCATGCTGGTTGTGCCCGCCCATAACCCACCCAAGACAGCTCATGTAGACCCTAAATCCGACCCATCACCCTGTGGGTCGGGTGGGTGCAGGTGGGTGCGACTCTGGGCACCCGGTGCACAGCTCTGATTCCGAGAAATCCGCGAAATCCACGAAATCCGAATATTTCCAAAAATTTCGGTCTTCCGCGAATTTCGCGAATTTCAAAAATTCTGAAAAAGCTTGGCACTTCACTATTCCATGGAAATACGAAAGAAGCAAGCTGGGTCAGGACAATTTTCTTTTTTTCGTTTTTGAGAAATCGCATCTGAATTAGGGTTTTCATTTTCGCAAACTCCTTGGTAAGTCCAGAACTTCACGATTTCCCTAATCTGACCTTCCACTTTTCTCAAAATTCAAAATCTTGTGCCTAACTAGTTTCGGCATTAGGTTATTTCATATTTCATTTTTTAAAAATCGTGATTTTTCACTTGAAGCTATTCCTTAAGTTTTTCTCCCTGACCGATAGACTTATGAATTCAGTTTTCTGGAAATCGGCATAATTCCGAAAAATACTTTTCGAAAATGTCAATTATGTTCACAAATTTAAAATTTGCAATTTTTGTTCCTAATTCCGTTAACGTTTCACTGCTCGTATCTGTTAGATGCCTCCTTAATTGTCAAATCGACGGACTTCAAAAAAAAAAAAGAAAAAAAAAAAAACTTTGTGAGGAACAAGCCCTCAAGGGGCCCTATCAGACATCACATTGTTCTTGGCCAAGGCCCCCAGCAAGCCAAGTGCCCGCCCTAAGTGAAGGCGGGCCTGAATATTCGTCAAAAGCAAAATTCGACATTTCCATATGTGGGTATTCAGGCTCTCGCAGCACGCCAGTTGGTTGGGAAGACACGTGAGCCTCACATTGTTGCATCATACAGTTGGCCTAGGCCTTGACAGTTGCGCCCTGGCACACAGACACAAAGCAGGGCCGATACATTGGGGAGCAGGCCTTCGGCCTTGGCAAAAGCAGTAGTGCCAACGCACCTGCCTAGGAGCCCTGCACAGATGCAGCAAACAGCCCAAGTCCGAAGACTCAGGCCGTGCCTAACTGCAAAGGGCCCAGACCCTCAACTGTAGTCTCGGGCCTGGGCGCAGGGTCTGGGACCCAACCGGAAGCTACTGGAAGCTTCCAGCTAGGCCACACGCAGCATCCAAGAGGCTGCCACTTCCACAATAGGAAGGAAGCAGCCCAGGCCAGGCATTCTGGCCAGCGCTGGCAATGCGGAAGTGCTGCTGCGCTCTCGCTTGATGCTGCACTGCTGCCAAGGGCATTGACGGGGCGCAAGAGGTGAAGTGGGGCGCTGCAGGGCAGCGGGGCGCAGACAGCCATAGCCGAGCTGTTGGGCGCCACGGGGTACAACGGATGATCAGGTGGTCTTCAGGGAAGGAGGCGCTGTGTGCGGTAATCAAGGTCTGATTGAGGGTGATGACATACGTACCTGGTACATGAAGAGAGGTTGGCGATGGTGTTGGCAGTCATGTAAATTGGTCTTCAAGAGTTGAAGTGATCCTGTTGCGTGAACCGGCTTTAGGTAGGCTAGTTAGGTAGAGTAGGCTGGGCGCCGAGCGCCAGACAGGAGAGAGCRACTTTGGATACTGTGTTGGTGTGGCCTGCGGGCTTGGACATTGGCTCATTACTTCATTGTATTGCTCTATATGGATGGTTTTCTCGGTGCATTTGTACTCTCTACTTGGGCCACAAATACTTGTTCAGCTGTGTGATTTCGCAACTTGGTTTTATGTATATCGCTCACACTCAT
Organism: Chara braunii; assembly: GCA_003427395.1. Lineage (NCBI taxonomy): Eukaryota > Viridiplantae > Streptophyta > Charophyceae > Charales > Characeae > Chara > Chara braunii. The sequence goes on from BFEA01000777.1 coordinate 149,801, forward strand.
ATTCCTTGCAATTTGGTATCAGAGTTGGTTGGTGATCGCCGCTTACCTGGCACCGGCGACATTGTGAATTGGTGCGCTGGCGATGCTGCATTTGCAGTGAGGATAGTTTGCCACTGGTTGATTAGCGGGGCCTAGGTGGAGAGGCCGACCGCTGGAAGGTTGTGGCGACAGCGTGGGAGTTGTGGCGACAGCTGATGTATGCATGATGATGAGAGTATGCTGACGTGGCATTTTGGCTAAGGTGGAACTGCATTGCATTGTGGGTGGTACCGAGGCTAATGACCAGTCATCGAAATGCACGTCGGCCCAATTGGTGAGAAATCTGTGGTTGGGGGCAGCTATCTCCAGGTACATTGTTCCCATTCCTTATCTACCCTCTCAATCTCTTCTTACCGTGAGGAAGTGAGTCCAACTTGAGTGACCTCTCTTTGGTGAGGAGTCGTGTGCGCTCTATCTTGAGAGACGACATTCTTCCCGGTGGCGCATCTGGCAGGAGAGAGCGCTGCCTCTGAAGGGCCCTGGTCGAAGTACGGGTCACGGTCACCATGCCAACCCATGGGTATTAGTACACGCAGGCCATGCTGCTTTGACCATTGAGGCTCTTTGCTGCACTGATAGAAGAGGTGTGCGGACTGACCAGTCCTGCGTAGACGCTCCCAGACCGTCTATAAACATTTCTGGTTGGGGTCTAAACTGTCCACTGGCTGTAATCGTCGTCCTGATTGTGACGTTAAAAAATTCCTGAGGATTCTTGGGGGCTGTCCTTAACTTGCCTCTTGATCAGCCAGATCAATCAGACGTAAGACTCGTTGCACGCGAGGGTAAATAAAGGGCAGGCTGATCATAAGCATACTTCTTGGGCACAGGGGTGGGCCGTGGTTGCACACCTTAGACACCGCAGCTTGATGATGCTCATAGGTACGTTGGATACAGGGGAAGGGGATTCCAATTGTGAACTCAACTGAACATCACTACCATTTCCATTGTGCATACATCTGCTCACATTGGTCTAAGTTTTATTTTTGATTAGTTGGTTGACCGACTGCTGACACCTAACAGACAGACTAGAGTAGGACTGTAATCTACCATAGTCAGTTCTTCTCGAATCTTCTGCGCCGAACTAATCATGATAGACCTAGACAATGTGTACAGTTTGTGTAGGTTCTGTTGATGCCGCTTGAATAGTAGTCTAGGTAACTCGTCGGACATTTATTTATTTATTTATTTTGAGATCCGGTCAGACGCATGCTGCGGTAGGTTCCAAAGAGGACATTAGTGCAGACAGCGTCTGCCTAGCCCATGAGTGAATCAGACGGTGGGGAGGATAGTTCTGACGATAGGAGGCAGACACGATGGGATACCGCTATGATACCTGTTGCGTTCCAGGTTCTACTACCAGGAGACGAAAGAAGGCTTAGGGCCGAGACAAGGGCCCGCAATCTAGAGACTGTGAGAGCAGCAGCAGCAACGTGTGTTAGCAGCAGCAGCAGCTAGCGTTGTAGCTATGGCTACCTCGGCAACAACTTCTGCTGCAAACTCCACTGGTCAAGGGCTGGGCATGCCGACCAGTTCACAGTCCATCTCCAGTACGTCAAGAGTTGGCACTAGTCAGATGGCGGGCTCGCAATTTAGCTCGCCGCCTCCACGCACCAGGGAGCAGATGGAGCTCCAGCAAGTCGAGAGGATCCGCTTGAGGCTAGAGGAGGAACTCAGCAGGCTACTAAAAGAGAGAAAGAGATTAGAGATAGGAGTGTCAGACTAGAGGGTAGGGAGGCAGACGAGGCTGCGCTAGAGGGGTTAGATGACTCGACCCTTAGCAACAATGAAAAGATTCAGAAGGCGAGCATCCTGTCCATGCACGCATACATGGACAGTAAACTGGATACAATCCAGGACACCTTGGACCAGATCCTGAATGCCATGCACAAACCAGGAATCAGGCCAGCAGTCTTGTCGTCGATGCCATTCTCAGCGACGACAAGCCCCTATGCCGCTCAGTCCGGACCACAACCAAGTGGTACATCAGCAGCAGCCTTATCTCAGACTGTTGCTTCTTCATCTTCCGGTCCAGCGACTAGTGCTACACCACAGTCGCTACCTGTCTCGCCAGCGGGACAACAATTTCCTTGGTATTCCAAGACCCCTCTGAAACCACCTCCAACCTTCTCAGGAGACAAGAAGGATGAGGCTCCCGACACGTGGTTGAGAACGGTTCCAGTCTGGGTGAGGGCAAAGAGGACATTGGTAGAAGAGGAAGTGATAACTGTTGCATCCTACTTAGAGGGCTCAGGAGCTCGCTGGCTTAATGGATTGGTTGCTTCAAAGGGTTTCGGCAGGAACATGGGTGATTGGGCACAGACCCACACCCTGGAGAGCTTTATGGACTTAGTGGAGGCTCGATGGCACAACCCTCAGCATGCATAGATTGCCACTGACGGGCTTCTAAAGCTTGATGCTATAAAGTACAAGTCGGTGCGAGAACTCGCCACAACCGTAGAGCGCCTGATCGTGGTCCCAGGAGTGGAGTTCAATCCACAGGTCTTGTTGACCACGTTCTTGAGATGTCCTCCCACAGACATCAAGAACTTATTAGCCAAAGAAGCTCGTAGAGAGTATCACACCTTTGAGACATTCAGCAAGAAGGCCTTAGACTTAGAGGCTACGCTGGGTCCCCTTCTACGGACGGGAGAAGCCAAAGAAGCTCGTAGAGAGTATCACACCTTTGAGACATTCAGCAAAAAGGCCTTAGACTTAGAGGCTACGCTGGGTCCCCTTCTACGGACGGGAGAAAGAAGAAGACTCCACAAGAGTGGAAGAAGAAGGGCGGTCGATTGATGATGGTTGATTCTGAAGGGAATCAAACTGAAATCAATGATGTTTCTGAACTTGTGGAGGGTGCAGAGTTAGATGGCGAGGAGAGTGTTGAGGGTAGCAACCTCGCCGCAGCAGTTAAGACTAAGGCAGCAGGCCGCGGCAGGGGCGGTCAGCAAAGGAGTCAGGGGCAGGCCGCCAACCCAGACAAAATAGCAGATTGGGTTAGGGCAGGCCTGGATCAAGAAGTGTGGCGGGATCGTTGGTCGCGTGGTGCTTGCATAAACTGTGGCGAGTACGGCCATACACAGTTTAAATGCAAGAACCCGAAGGTCTCGCAGAAGATCCCTCCTAAGGGTGGGTTTCCTTCTTCTCAGTCTGGGGCCTCTACGAGCTCCAGCTCGGGAAACACTCAGGGCCGGTAGAACATGTAGCTGCTTCTACTCTCGTTGAAGCGGGTGATGTACCCTCCCCGTTTCAAGAGTTAGCCAAAGCTATTGACTCCTTAGTCACCCCGCAGACGCATCCGAACCCAACTATACTCTGTATGTTGGATGTGTTTGAAGCCTTAGAGGACCTTCAAGGTGAGTGGTCGGCAAGGGACCCTCGTGAGTCCTGGGTGGCACTGAGTGGAGGTCCTAGAGGGGAGCACTTCGTTGTGGAAGTTGTTGTGGGTGGTCGCAAGTGCGGCGCCTTCGTAGACATTGGCTCCACACGAAACTTCATAAGTCGCGACTGTGTTGACAGACTGTGCCTAAAGGACTGGGTGCAGCGCCTTAGTAGACCGGTAGCATCAACTTTGGCCAACAAAGAGCGCATGATGGTGGAGGACTACGTTAAGGATGTAGTCTGCACCTTCTACTACCCAGGAGGAGAGATAAACCATAAGATACCATTCCTGGTGAGCGACGAGTTGCCCTTTGACATGTTGTTGGGCATGTACTACCTCGAGGTTGCCAAGCCCCAGTTTGACTGGGACAAGAAAGTGTTGAAGCACGAGTTACCTAGCAGGAGAACCGTTAGATTGGCTAAGTATAAAGCCAGTAGGTTAATAGACTCCCATGGGTGCTTATGCGCATCAGCTTTCTATAACTATTATAAACAGAACCAAGAGGAAGGTATGTACTTAGTCTATGTCTCTGCAAAAGGGGAGGCCATTAAAACACCCCTAGAGATAGAGACCATCGTCGCTAAGTACCCTGATCTGTTTGAGCCCTCAGGAGTCGTAGACAAGGAGGTTGTCCATACCATAGAGATCATCCCAGGTAGCAAGACACCTAAAGGGAGAATCTATAGGATGGCTCCGGCCGAGTTGGACGAGCTTCGTCGGCAACTGAAAGAGCTCACGGAAAAGGGTTGGATACGGCCTAGCACTTTCCCCTTTGGCTCACCAGTTCTTTTTGTTCCAAAGAAAGGGGGAACACTAAGGAAGTGCATTGATTATAGAGGCCTCAATGCCATCACCGTTAAGAATGCAGCGCCTCTACCGCGCATCGACGACCTATTGGATAGGGTGCAGGGATGTAAGTACTATACAAAGATAAACTTAAAATCCGGCTACCATCAGATTGCCATAAGACCAGAGGATCAACACAAAACCGCATTTCAGACCAGGTACGGTCTGTACGAGTTTGTAGTGATGCCCTTTGGCCTTTGCAATGCGCCGGGTACATTCCAGCACTCCATGAATAGGATCTTCCATGACTACTTAGATAAGTTCGTTGTCGTGTACCTCGACGATATACTTATCTTTAGTAGAACTGTCGAGGAGCATGCTCAGCATGTAGACAAAGTACTTTCAATCCTCCGACAGCACAAGTATAAGATAAACGCAGAGAAATGCGAGTTCGGTCCCACTAGAATCTTGTACTTGGGTCATGAAGTATCCGCGGATGGGATTAGGCCCAAAGATGCGAAAGTGGCCAGCATTAGGGACTGGCCACGACCTCAGCCTGTGACTGAGGTCAGATCATTCTCGGGAATGTGAGGTTATTACCGCAACTTTGTAAAGAACTATAGCACGATCGCATCTCCCTTGACTGATCTAGCTCGACTTGACACACCATGGGACTGGACCAGCGAGTGTGATGCAGCTTTCAAATGTTTGAAGCATGCTCTCACGCACCATGAGGTTCTCATGGTACCCGACCCGCAAAGGCCATTTGTTGTAACCACTGACACAAGCCAATACGACATTGGCGCAGTGCTGGCTCAGCGGGAAGGGAAGAAGTTGAGACCGGTCGAGTGCATGAGCAAAAAGATGTTGGCAAAGTCTACCTACGAGAGGGAACTCTATGCTCTCTACAATGCACTTGTCCACTGGAGGCACTATCTGTTAGGAAGGTTTTTCTATTTGAGAATTGACCATTAGACCCTCAAGTGGATCAAGACACAACCGGTTCTCTCCGATGCACTCAAACGATGGATTGAAGTCATAGACCGGTATGACTTCAAACTAGACTATGTAACGGGAGAGTACAACAAGGTTGCAAATGCGTTGTCTAGAAGGCCAGATTACCTGGGTGCGCTGATTTCTGAGTTTGGCCTATCTGAGGACGTGAGTCGATCTATGGAGGAAGCCTACAAAGAAGATCCCATCACGATGGACATCATCAACAAACTTCAGGCTAAAGACAAGGCCACCACTAATGAGTTTGTGATGGTGGATGGGTTGCTCTTTCTTGAGAAGGCAGGGTTTAAGAGATTAGTTGTTCCATCTAGGGAAGATTTGTGTAGTTTATTTTTAGGTGAGTGCCATGACGCAACGAGTCATTTCGGCTACAAGAAGACTAGTGCTAACTTAGCACAACGATTTTGATGGCCTAACATGCTGGACGATGCAAAGAAGTATGTACAGACCTGTCAGATCTGTCAGTGGGACAAGCCGCGGACTCAAGCCTCTACCCATTCCTGCTGGCCCAGGGCAGAGTATCTCCATGGACTTCATGGATACTCTCGTGACCAGCAAGAATGGCAAGAGGCACATCTTCGTCATAGTGGGTAGGTTCACTAAGTACGCTAGACTAATCGCCATGTTGAGACTGTCAGGACTGAGCACGTCATCAAGTTGTTCATGGACAACTGGGTGCGTGACTTTGGACTTCCGAAAACAATCGTCAGCGACAGAGATGTACGCTTCACAAGCGAGATGTGGAAGACGACGAATGAACAAATGGGCAGCCAGCTTCAGATGACTTCTGCGAATCATCCCGAAGCAAATAAGCAGGCTGAACAGATGAACCGAGTGGTTCAACATCTGTTGAGGCATTACATCAAGCCCAACCAGGATGACTGGGATGAGAAATTACCTCTCATCGCCAGCCTGTACAACAACGCTGTACACAGCACCACCGGCGTCAGTCCTAATCAACTTCATCTGGGGTGGAAGCCTAGATCTGCTCTAGACTTCCTCCTGCCTGAAAACCGAACTGCGGCAACTCCTGGAACCATTGAATATGGTGTACAGTATGAGAAACTGTTGCAGTAGACTGTCGAACACATCAAGAAATCTCAGGAAGCCATGATTGCTTCTGAGAATAACCGTCGCCGACAGTCCACATTTCAGGTAGGGGAACGTGTCTGGGTCAAGGCTAGCGAGTTGGGACAGGAGTTTGGCATCTCTAGGAAACTAATGCCTCAGTATTTCGGTCCCTAGGAAGTCCTAGACATTGTGGGGAATGATTTGGATGGTCCCTCGTACGTCATTCGTATCCCTGGTCACTTACGCACTTACCCGGTTTTTCACGCCTCCAAGCTTGCACCTTTTGCTGAGACAGCACAGTTCCCATCACGAAGATCTATGCTGCCCCCAACCATGGATGACCACGTGGACGTCGACGACATCCTGGATCACAGAGACACGCATGTTCCCAAGCCACCAGGCAAGGGAAGACCTCCCAAACCTGCGAGGGAATACAGAGTACATTTCAGGCATCATACGGATCCGAAGGAAGATCGATGGATCTTAAGGGAGGAACTTGTCAAGACAGCTCCTCAGATCGTGGCAGATTATGAGAAGAAACCGAAGGGGAAGGCACCAGCATGAAGCATCTCAGCGGACTTTCAAAGCTAAGGGGGATGGAATGTGAGGAACAAGCCCTCAAGGGGCCCTATCAGACATCACATTGTTCTGGGCTAAGGCCCCCAGCAAGCCAAGTGCCCGACCTAAGTGAAGGCGGGCCTGAATATTCGTCAAAAGCAAAATTCGACATTTCCATATATGGGTATTCAGGCTCTCGCAGCACGCCAGTTGGTTGTGAAGACGCGTGAGCCTCACATTGCTGCATCATAGAGTTGGCCCAGGCCTTGATAGTTGCGCCTGGGCACACAGACACAAAGTAGGGCCGATACATTGGGGAGCAAGCCTTCGGCCTTGGCAAAAGCAGTAGTGCCAACGCACCTGCCTAGGAGCCCTGCACAGATGCAGCAAACAGCCCAAGTCCGGAGACTCGGGCTGTGCCTAACTACAAAGGGCCCAGGCCCTCAACTGTAGTCTCGGGCCTGGGCGCGGGGTCTGGGACCCAACCGGAAGCTACTGGAAGCTTCCAGCCAGGCCACACGCAGCATACAGGAGGCTGCCACTTCCACAAAAGGAAGGAAGCAGCCCAGGCCAGGCATTCTAGCCAGCGCTGGCAATGCGGAAGTGCTGCTGCGCTCTCGCTTGATGCTGCAAAGGCGCTGACGGGGCGGGGCGTAAGAGGTGAAGTGGGGCGCTGCAGGGCAGCGGGGCGCAGGCAGCCATAGCCGGGCTGCTGGGCGCCACGGGGTAAAGCGGATGATCAGGTGGTCTTTAGGGAAGGAGGCGCTGTGTGGGGTAATCAAGGTCTGATTGAGGGTGACGAGATACGTACCTGGTACATGAAGAGAGGTCGGCGATGGTGTTGGCAGTCATGTACATTGGTCTTCGAGAGTCGAAGTGATCCTGTTACGTGAACCAGCTGTAGGTAGGCTAGTCGGGTAGGGTAGGCTGGGCGCCGAGCGCCAGACAGGAGAGAGCGACTTTGGATACTGTGTTGGTGTGGCCGACGGGCTTGGACATTGGCTCATTACTTCATTGTATTGCTCTATATGGATGGTTTTCTCGGTGCATTTGTGCTCTCTGCTTGGGCCACGACTACTTGTTCAGCTCTGTGATTTCGCAACTTAGTTTTATGTATATCGCTCACACCCATATTCCCTGCATCTTTTTCTTTTTCATTTTTTTTTCTGGTGTTTAGTACCCGGGATTGGAAATTGCAGTCCGGTGTTTGCCTGTCTGCATGTTTCTTCCCACCCCTCTTTCTACTACGACAACGCGACGTCAGCAAGTGCCACATCAACAAGTGTCACGTCAGCAACTGTCGCATCAGCAAGTGCCACATCAACAAGTGTCGCATGAGCAACTGCCACGTCAGCATGTGCGACGTCAGCAACTGCCACGTCATCAAAGTGCAACCTCAACAGCAAGGCCACGTCAGCCCGGGCCGCGCCAGCCGACATAGCACAACTAACCGCAGCTTATGCTTCGGTGCAGCAAACGCATCGCAGCACGTGAATGGCGGGTAGCCACAGCAAAACAGCAGCTACCCCTGCCCCTCCCCTCTGACATGGAGTGTGGCATACTGCGCAGCCACACGGGCCTGCAGGGCTCGTCCCGCGGTCTCAACCTAAAAGCCTAAAAACAAGGGCTTAGAGACCCCGTGTCTGTTTCAGCCTGACAGCCTGAAAACTAGGGCCTACAGGCCCCGTGTCTGTTTCAGCCTCACAGCCTGAAAACCAGGGCCTACAGGCCCCGTGTCCGTTTCAGCCTAACAGCCTGAAAACCAGGGCCTACAGGCCCCGTGTCTGTTTCAGCCTGACAGCCTGAAAACCAGGGCCTACAGGCCCCATGTCGTTTCAGCCTGACAGCCTGAAAACAAGGGCCTATAGGCCCTCAGACTTTAGCCAGAAGCTACCTGGAAACTTCCCGGAAGCTTCCTCAAGCTTTAGCCAGAAGCTACCTGGAAACTTCCCGGAAGCTTCCTCAGGGTCTAGCACGTTTGGGCATTGGCAAGAGCAGCCTCATGGCGGGCCAGCACTATATAAGACCTGCCCGCCCTACACGCAGGAGGTAGTTCATAGGGACTGGCCAGGCACTTCACGTGCAGTTCAGGAGGCAGGAGGTAGTCTTCAGGATTCGGCAGCAGCACTCTGGAGGAGCGCTGCAGGAGTAGTAGTAGTCTTCAGCTCTGGGCGCTAGTAGGAGCTAGAGTAGCATTGGAGAGGGAGATAGAGAGATGGTTGGCGGAGGCCAGGGAGACTTACCTGTGGCGCCATAGCTCCAGCTTCGTCTTCGATGTACCTGCAACAAGGCGCCACCTTCACAGGTTAGTACCGGACTGAGAGAGAGAGAGAGAGAGTTCTTCTTCTTCCTCTTCTAGTCCACCATCTCTTCTTCACCCTCTCGCTACCTGACTTCTCAGTATCTGCGGACTACGAGAGAGAGAGAGAGAGTTGTGACTTTGGGACTTGACGACATTGGGTCCGCACTCGACATTGGGATTCAGACATTTGACAAGGGATTATTTGGGGCCTGTGCCGAAGACTTGGTGTTGACGACATTCCCATCTTCCCCTCTTCTTCGTCTAACCCCCTCTTCTTCATCTGTGTATGGTTGGGGACTGGCACATTCTTCCTGTGTGAGCGCCAAACCCCTTCACACCATGGAATGATGATGATGTATGTTTGGGGCTGCATTGCAACATTGATTGTTCGGATAATTGGTATCTAAGTCTTTCGCTACGCTATCTTGTACTTTGTGAGAGAGGTCGGTTCTTGTTCTGGTCTGCACCGTTACGCTATGCGACATGGAGGCACAAGGCAACCCCACGGTGGACAACGCCTCATCCGACAGTCCACGCGAGGTATGCAGTACAAACACCCTGGTCCACAGGTCCAGCAAGTGACTTCCACTGCGACACCTGCGGGAGCCCTCGACACTGCGCCAGTCCGGCAGCAAGGTGAGACCATGACGACCTGCATGGCCCGCCTGGCCACCTACATGCAACAAGTACAAGAGGAACAGCGACGCGAGGCGGCAGCCAAAGCCACACTCACGACGCGGAGCAACGGCACCGGCAGCACACTGAAGCAGCTGCCAACCATAATAAAGCTCGGCGAGATGTCGTGCATGTCCTCATGCAGCAAGAAGCCGTTCATACCGCCGCTCTCCAAGCATGGAATTTCGATCCAGCGGAGACAAACACTGAACCAACTGCGGAGGAACAGAGCAAGTCAGCCCTCGCCAACATCATGCACCAAGTCATCCTCACTTGTAACTGGCAACAAGTGGAGTTGACTCAGCAGGCACATGTCATTTCTGACTACGAGGAGACTCTCAAGAGTCTCTATGCCCGTCTTTCCGTGCTGAAGAAGGATAACGTGCCGCACAAGCACACGGCATCCTCAAGCACCGATCCATCGATCCGCGAGCTGGAGGAACGGATGGATCACCTAGTGGCGCTCGTCGGAAAGTTGAACAGTTTCCAACAGCCGGCGACCATCAACCAACAAATAGTCGCCCTACAAGCGGACATGCGTCAGCTGCAGCAGCAACCAACTGGGACCTGCAACATCATGACGTCCAAGCAGTACAAGATGCCGAAGTTCAGCATCGACAAGTTCGATGACTACCACAAGGCAGAGACCCCATAAGCAAGGGTTCACCAACGAGTTCTCCATTCACTTGGTCCCGCCAGAATTGAAGATCTCGGCTCTTTACCTTTGCAACACCGGTGCCAGCCAAGTGTAGCTCAACCACCTGGCACAAACCGAAGGCGTCGAGGTCGCCAAGCTCTACACCAAGATCACTTGGGAGGCCATGATCGAGAAGTGGCGGAAACGCTGCATTGTCGACGACGCTCAAGGCAAAGGCGTGGACCGGATCTTCACCATGCACCAAAGCAGCCAATCAACACGCGAATGGCTAACCGAGTGGGAGAAACTTGTGACGATTCCGAACCTGGATATACCATTCGTGCATCTTTGTCGAGAATTCTTCCAGCGGCCGGTTGACGCATTGAGCACGACCCTTGGGGAGTGCAGCCTGTACATGGACTTTGACCAGATCGTGGAAAAGGCGCGCGAAGTAATCCAAACAAATCGATAGGCCGCCAACGAGCGGCCAAGCCAACCGAACTTCGTGGAGAAGGGCAAAGGCCTGCGGACGCAGCCAGTCGTCGCTTGTCCAACTCGATGGACAAGAGGACGACCAGGCGTTGACTCACGAGTCTAAAGAAGGAGACAGAGTCGACGGCCTTACGCCATGACGCAACAACAAGAAGAAAAAGGCGAAATCCGCGTCAACAACGGAAGTCAGACAGTCGAATGAGCCGTGGAAGAAGTTCCGCCTCACGGAGGAGTAATACAAACTTCGCCAGAAGTGGAACTGTTGCTATTGGTGCAATAGCACCAAGCACACGACACCACAATGCCCGGACAAAGGCAAAGAAGAAGCCCGCCCACGACAAAGCTCTGGAAACCACGCTCCGCAGGAAGTGAGGTGACTCCACTTCCTACTCCGCCGGACACGGTTGCCTTGCTAGCAGCCTCCTCCACATCAGGGGAACATGCGTATGTCGCAAGTCCTCAGGAAAGTTATGAAGACTATGCTGTCCAGCTGGTCCTCCGTTGGACCAACCTCTCCACGTGCAAGAGCCATATGCGTGCGCGACTTCAACACCATCGCCAAGTGAACCAGCATCCTCGCCGACACTACTCGAGGACTCACCGGTATGGTCTAGACTTGAGGACCTCTACCCATTGACGCCGGAGGACTTCCAATGGATGCCTCTTCCCCCATTTGCTTCCTTGTCGAAGCCGCATTGCAACGACTTAATGGCAGAACTGCGCAACTACTTGCACGCTGCAGTACCAACTCCGGTGATGGAAGACGGAGAAGCGGTTGTTGACGTTCGCGAGTACATTGCGAAGATTGATCGCGAGTATGCCACGCAACGGTACAAAAACATCGACGCACCGTTACTCTACGTCCGCATTCAGATCGGGAAGGCGACCTGCAGCGCCTTCATCGATTGTGGAGCTACTCGCAACTACATCAGCCAAGACTTCATGGCGCGCGCCAGGCTTGGGTCGACGCCTTCGAAGGAAATCGCGGCCCATGCAACTCACGCTGGCCGACGGTCGTACTCACAAGTCCATTGACCAGTGTGTTGACTCCGTCCCCATGTACTTCGCCCCGCAGGCGCGCGAGGCCGAACACAAAGTTCAACATGATTTTGGGCATGTCGTGGTTGTGCAGCGAGGACCACCCGATGAACTTCTACCGCCGCACCGTTCACGTTCGTGACCGGATTGGGGTACTTGTTCCATGTACGGTCCCCCCTCCTCACCCTTCGATTGGTTGTCATGTAGTCTCTGCGGCAGGCATTTGCAACTCCATTTCACGGAACGACGTGGAAGAAATGGGCATTCGCTTCTTGCACCCCCTCCCGCCTCCCAACGAGGCAGCGGCGGAACAGCCACTGGATCCACGTATTGTCGAGCTTCTTGACTCCTATGGCGGCGTCTTTGAAGTCCCCGCCGGAAAAGTACCAAATCAGCCAATTCGTCATGAGATCATCCTCGAAGAAGGGGCCGTACCTCCGCGCGGATGTATCTACCGCAGAAGCGAGGAGGAACTCGAAGTGAGACGAACGCAATTCGATGACCTCTTGACAAGGGTTGGATTCGCCCTAGTTGCTCGCCCTACAGTGCACCCGTTCTCTTCGTCTGGAAGAAGAACAAGGAGCTGCGCTTATGCATTGATTATCGTACGCTTAACACTCAAACCATTCAGAACGTCGGCCCGCTCCCACGCATCAATGATCTTCTCGAATGTTTAGGCAGCGCTATGAACTTCTCCAAGTTGGACTTCAAGGCCAGTTACCACCAGCTCGAGATCCATCCAAGAGATCACTACAAAATTGCGTTCAATACACGGTACGGGCACTTCGAGTGGGTCGTAATGCCATTCAGCCTAACGAATGCCCCAACCACCTTCCAAGCGGCAATGACAACGGAGTCTCACGACATGTTGGACCGATTTGTGCTCATCTACGTTGATGACGGAGTAGATTGGCATCCGGTTGAGTACTTCAGCCAAAAGGTGCCTCCCATCAACTCGGTTGATGATGCACGGAAGGAGTTGCTTGCTTTCGTCACGGTACTCGAGCATTGGCGACACTTCCTCCTCGGGCGTCGTAGGTTCACTTGGGCTACGGACAATAACCCATTGACCTACTACAAGACGCAAGACACGGTGAGCAGCACAATCGCTCAATGATGTACTTCATCGATCATTTCCACTTCACACCAAAACACATTTCGGGCCTCTCCAACCGAGCCCCGGATGCTCTCTCACGAAGATCAAATCTTTGTGCTTTGACTCACCACGCGTCTGGTTTCGACGACACCCATCGTCAACGTTTTCTGCGAGCATGCAAGTCACCCGCCGGCCAGCCATTATCGCGTTGTTGACGGCTACTTGCTTCTTCACTCACAAGCAAGGACTTACTATGCGTACCACACGACCGTTGCTTACGGACTTGCCTCGTCGGCGAGTACCACGACTTGCAACTCGCTGGCCACTTCGGTGTCAACCGTACGATCGCAAGACTTTGACAACGATGCTGGTGGCCCGACCTCATTACCGACGTCACTCGGTATTGCGAATCTTGCGAAGTTTGTCGACGAAGCAAACCCCACAATCGCAATCCCTACGGCGAGTTACGCCCTTTGCCTATTCAGCGGGAACCCAGCCTCTCCATTGCTATGGACGTCACCGGCGCGTTCCCGCCCGGCCGCTTCGGGCACGACGGCATGGACGTCACCGGCCCCTTCCCCCGCGACCACTTCGGGCACGACGGCATGCTCACGGTCGTTGACCGTTTGAGCAAGTACGCACGATTTCTTCCTTGTAAGTACTACGCCATGGTTCCCAAGCTTGCACGACTCTTGCACACCAGCTGGATTTGCGGCCACAACGTTCCGGAAAACATCGTCAGCGACCGTGACACTCGTTTCATGTCGGCATTTTGGACCTCTCTCATGAAGCACCGAGATGAAACCAAGCGGCTCGGAATCCACAAACGGACGGGCAAACGGAGCGGGCACATCAAACCGCTCAAATGATGCTTCGCACACTCATCTGTACGGATCAGAAGGATTGGGTTGACCGCATCCCCGACATCAAATTTGCCTACAACACGTCGTTGCATCTGACGATCGGCGTGACTCCATTCGAGTTGCACCACGGTGGCAGGAAAGGCCGTATCTTCGCTGATCTTCCATTTCCAAGGACTGCCGACATTGATGCCGCTTGCTCTCTCGCCTCCATTCGGAAATATAAGGACTTGTTGGCTAAAGCCCGCGCCAACATGCAAAAGGCCCAAGTCCGCATGCAACAGCAAGCCAATCGGCGTGGCGTGCCATGTTGTAGCGGACCTCTGGTTGGCCTGTGAGACCAGCCCCTTGGCCTGTTCTCACAGGCCTGTGTTGTGTTCGGGGTAGTCCAGTCCAGGCCAGTACCTCTGTCGGTACCAGCCAGTTCAGTCCAGTCCAATCAGTCCGCTGGGGTATACCCCAGCCAGAGTCTGTACTTGGCATTATGCTACATTCGCATAGTTTGAAGTATGTGTGTTGGAGTCTTGGGTGGGAGTTGCGCTGTGTCATCTTGCTCCACCCTCATCCCCCATCTCCATCTCCATCCCAGGCGCAGCACGACACCCGGTGGGTCCGCCACATTGGTATCGGAGCGGGATCGATCCTTGATCCCGCCCACCCACCCTAGTGATCCCACTGTCCTGTAGCGGACGGTGTTGTACTTTCCCCTTCAGGATGGTACTGTAGAAGACCCGCTCGCCATTATTACGGGCGGCACGGGCCTGCAGCAGGCGAAGAGGAAGCAGCATCTCGCAGGCGCAAAGACGGTCGGTTGCCATCATTGCGGGCAGAAGTACTAGCTGCAAACCATTTTGTTTGTCTGCATGTGCAAAAGAGCTGAAGCACTTATCGTTTTCAAGATCCGTGCCAGTCCCACCGGCGGCGCCATCGGATTTCACCAGCGGGAAAATTTTGCGTGAGGGCAATCACGCATTTTGCGGCGGGCAGGGTTTGAACCCGGGTAGGCGGCGGAGGCGAACAATACGGGTCGGCGTGATAACCACTGAGCCAAGTGGCGCAGGTGGCTGGAACCAACGGAAGCGAACTTTTTGCCCCCCTCCCCACGTTTCGGCGAGTTTGAAGGCCAGGTTTTGGTGCGAGTAGGATGCATTGTGGGAGCGATTCTCGGGGTTTCGAGGATTCGACGAACTGAACCCACCCCCCTTCCCCCACGTGTCGACGGAGCCCAAGGCCGTGTCGAGTCGGGGTTAGGGTGAGTTTTCGGCCCGGCGGCCATGACGTGGCGGACACAGGAGCGGTGCCACAGCAGGGCTGCATGGCTCCCGAGGACTTTGGCAAGCTGGCCAGGTGGCCAGTCCTCTTCAGGGCTTGAAGACCCCCCTGATCAGGGGGCTGCTCTACACTAGTGAGGGTCTGCTCACACAGCACACCTTGGATCCGCAATACCGTTGCTAGGGGCTGATTAAGATCTCAGCCCCCTCCCTCCTTCAGTTGGCTTGCTGCAGCGAAGGCCAAGACTTCCCTTTTCCCTCTCTCTACTAATCCACTTTCCCTACCACTTCTCTCTCCTCTTACTCACCCCCTCTACTTCTTCCTCTTCTACCTCACTCACTCCCCTCTAATCACTCGCTAACCATACCCCTCTCCCCACCTTTCTCAACTTTCTCCTTCTCTCCTTCTCATTTCACTCCTCAAACCCTTCTCTCTCCCCCCCCCACCACCTTCCACTGCCTCCTTCCCCTCCTCTTTCTACTTTCCCCACCCCACCTTTTCTTCCACCGCTCTTCCTCTCGCAACTCCGGCCCCCCACATACTTTATCACTTTCCTTTCTTCCCTTTCTATACCTTACTTCTTCTCTACTTTTCTTCTCTCTCTCCATCTCTTCTTTCCCTTCCCTCTTCATCTTCTCCTCTCCCACCATCCACTATTTTACTGCATTTTATTCATTTATTTTCTTTCTTTGCATCCTCTTTTCTCTTTGTTTCTTGATCTCTCTCCACCATCCCCTTTTCTTCTTTCCCCTTGCTCTTCGTTGGTGTAGTTAGTTCATTTCTTGCGCTCTTTCAGATGCTATCTCTTTCCTGGCTTATCTTGGTGTACATAGTATTGCTCCTCTCTTTTTCTCGGCGATGCACTCTTGCTCCTCTACGGAGGCGAAGTGCTGCCGAAAATTTTTGATCCGTCCGTACATTTTTCCACTCTTTTACTTAGTTTCTTAATTCTTATTTGGTTCTGATTTTTCTGTGGCACATTTTCGCTCCTTGACGGAGGCGAAGTGCTGCCGAAATTTTTCAAATTTCCTAGCCCTCTTATCTTCTTCCCTCTCCCATCACCCTTTCTCCCCACTTCCCCTTCCCATTCGGGCACCCTGGACCCGAACCACCCCTCCCTCTTTAACCCACACTCGACTCGCCAGCGTGGCCCATCGCTTTCTACCGCAAACCCCGCCCTACGCCCTCCGCTCACGCGGACCTCCTCCGGCTCCCTCCAGTCCGGCACGTCACCTCCCCATGGACGACGGCGCGTCACAGGCCGCCGACGCAGCGACGACCTCAGCACCGGGCTGCACCCGTGTGCCGACGGACCAGGGCCATCAGCCCCAGGAGAATTTGAACACTCTCCTCACCTCCTTCCTCGCGCCCATCCAGGCGCAACTGGCGACCCTTGCGCCCTTACAGGGGCTGGTAACAACTCTTGCCGCTGGCATGCGGCAACTCCAGGACGCTGCCCGTCCTTCCTCTCCTAACCCTCTCTCTTCTCCTGGCTCCCAGTCCGGGTCCCCAGTCCACCGACGTGGTCGCCACAGCAGAGCCTCCTCCTCTGCTGCCCACGACCTGACCATCCTGGTGACCGTCCACGCTCCTAGCGCGACGGCCGCCACGGGCCAGGCCTCTCCTCACTTTACGGGCGCACCCGCCCAGACTCCAGTCACTACGGCCATGGGACCACTACCCTCTGCCGCAGTCTCAACTTTTTCAGGTGGCCCGCTTCTCCCTCCCCTTCGCACGACCGCAACGCCATCAGACTCTCCCCCTTGTGGGATGCCCCACGCCGCTCGTGCGTCTACTTCCCCCACTCCTCCTGCCACGCCTCGCTCGACCTACGTCCGACGTCTTGAGACCATCTTGCCCAGACCCGAGCCGACCTCGCCCTCTTACTCCTTCAACCACCCCTACCCTCACAGGTGGCCTCGCCTTCGGGCGCACCTCCTTCCTCTACTCTTCCATCCATGCAGGCTCGCTTCCCACGCCCTGCACCCCCTCCTTCCCCATCCTATCTCCTTCGGATGGGTTGCTGCGACCTCTTCTACCGCAGCTCCCTTGGCGTACAATCAGCTTCGCCCGTTCTCCAGGATCTGCGCCGACTTACTCGGTTGTAGCGCAGGCCTCTGCTCCTCGATCTCCTCGCCGTCATAACGGTGGCGCACCACTTGTTCGCTTGACGGACATTGCCTCGTATGGCGGTACAGGGATACGCGTGTCTCGGTGCATGCAGTCTGCCACCAGCACGCTCCAGCTCATGGTCGTCCCACTTAACCAGCGGGTGGCACACCTCTCCACGCACCTGCGTGGCGATCCTTCTGCCGCCTGGGAGGATTTCTACACTTACTCCCTTCGTGAGGGTCGGACCCCGACCTTTGTGGATTTCGAGGCGTTCCTCGAGGATCGCTTCGGAGCCCGACACGACGTGACCGGCACCTTCGAGCGTGTTGTCAGTACACGCTGGTCCGACTCTGGTGGTGTTGCCGGCCTAGACTGCCACATCCAGGTCTTTCAAGACGCCCGCCTCATTTGCGATGTGGCGTTCCTCCTCGAGGCTACCCTCATCGGTCGCTTCTTGACCAGCCTTCCCCTTGAGTATCGCTCCGAGTTATGGCAATATGACTTAACTTCGGCCCCGCAGGCTTAATAGGCCGCCAGGGCCCATCAGCGGATGCAGGGCCGTCTTAACCCCGCTTCCTCCTCCCAACCTCAGTGTACTGGTTACGCTCTAGGTCTTTCAGGACGCCCGCCTCATTTGCGATGCGGTGTTGCTCCCCAAGGCTACCCTCATCAATCGCTTCTTGGCCAGCCTTCCCCTTGAGTATCGCTCCGAGTTATGGCGGTACGACTTACACTGTCGGGACCGTCTAGGCCCGCAGGTTTACAAGGCCGCTAGGGCCCATCAGCGGATGCGGGACCGTCTTCACCCCGCTTCCTCCTCCCAGCCTCAGTGTATTGGTTACGCTCCCTCCTCTCACGACATTTCCCAACGTCGTTCCCTTTCCACTGTCGTCCCAACCGTTCCGCGCAGCAGGGCCGCCACTTACCAGCACATTCTGGCGACGCCTACACGAGGTGTACGGATCCCAGCTCCACTTTTCATCGTCTTACCACCCTCAGACGGATGGTCAGACTGAGGTCACCATTAAAACTCTCGGTAATATCCCCCGAAAGTTTATTAGGGAGGACCAGCAATGAGACTTACACTTAGCCCACGCAAAGATTGCGTACAACCACACCCTTTCGCCACCCATGGGGATGTCGTCATTCTATTGCGACCTCGGCTACCACCCTCACGTACCCGCGGACTTCCTACAACCATCGCGGTTGTGCCTAGACACTCGTTGTCCTGCGCTTGGCGACTGGATCACCCACATGGCGGCAATTATGAAGCGCGCACACGAGAGTCCAGCCGACTCCCAGACTTGCATGGCCGCATCAGCGAACCGATCACGAATTGATCATCCATTCAAAGTCGGTGACGATGTGCTCGTCGCCGCACGCCACTTGCAACTCGAAGCGGAGGCGTCGCTTCTTTGGTCCATGTCGCATCCTTCAGGCCGTCGGTTTTCATACTGCCGCTAGTCCGGTCATCTTTCGTCTGAAGCTACCTGATTACCTTCCACAGGCTTGCGTACACGATGTTCACCACGCCTCCTTGACGCGTCCTTATCGCTGACCGTCCGAGCGTTTTGCCGGACGCCCTTATGAGCGCCCTCCACCTATCATGGTGGACGGTCACGAGGAGTTCGTCGTTTCCAACATCGTATCTCGCCGAGTTACCGATGATACCCCTCCACGCACCACGCATCGAGTACCTTGTGCGTTGGAAGGGCTATCCTGATGAGGAGGCTACTTGGGAGCTTCTCGAGCACTTGGAGCACGTCCGGATGTTGGTGCGTGCATATGACCGTGCTCGTCGTGCTGAGACATATGCTCCTACTCAGCCGACTGACCCTTTCCCTCCTCCTCCGGCCCTGGAGATTGCCGAGGACGAACCCACTCCCTCTGAGGCCGTTATTCAGTAGCAGACGGATGCCTCTGCGCGTCCACAACGCACTCGTCGACGCCCTTGGCGTCTCGACGATTGACACTCTGATCACCTACTATCTCTTTACTGACTCACACCATCGGGTACTCCATCATCAGCTTCTTCATGATGTCAACGTTTTGCGGCTCCGCTTCGACGTCGACGAAACTCCTACTTCATCGACGACATCGACCGCTTCGACGACTTCAGTTACCTTCTCGACTTCAGCCATTTTATCGGCTTCAGCTACTTTGGACGTGACTACTTCATGCCACCACCCTACCCTGTATATTCCCTTGCATCTGTCGCATGATGGTTCTCACTTACTTGGGTCTCTTTGAGTTGGGCTCTCCCTTGGTATCGCATAGGCATTGGGACCGTAGCGTTATCTTGGCTTCCATGCTCCCCGATCTAGCTCCCTCTCCCAGTCAGTGAGTTGTGTGCATGTTTCCCTCACTCACTACCCTCATCACCGTAGTGTCGACTCTTGCATGCCTTCAGTTAGGCATATCTCCACCCTATTCCAGGCTCCCTTTTTCATAGTCTGATAAAACGTAAACTTGTTGCGCGATGTGGTCCCATAATGACAAAATGAGATACCGACAAGCGCTTTCTTTCGCTTAAAGGAAGTCATCGAACTGCCTCTAACGGGTACCCATTTCTGATGGCAAGGAAGGGGCTCATGACCTTCCGCGAGGGTGATGAGCTTTCTACCAAAGCAGCGTGGTGCTCAGTAGAACATGTCTGCGATAAAATGAGACGTAAAGAACCGGTCAGTCGAGACCGCCCATTTGTAATCATGGTTCAAAAAATGAACCGTTTGTTCCCCCACGAAGTGACAAAAGGGGGAACTAAGTTTGAAAAGACAAGACTAATAATAATAATAATAATAACAAGAGGATGCCCGCCGCAACTACGGCGGGGGCTAAGAGCAAGGGGAAAAAAAAAAAAAAAAAAAAAAAAGCTACGCCCACGGCATGCAGCGCGGCCCCGTGGAAGTCAACTCTCTGCGTATGGTCACCACGGCCACGCACACGACAGACCTACTCTTCGCCCACTGCTCCCTCTGCGGTACCTCCCTGCTGCTCCCCCCTCTTCCCCCCCCCCTCTTCTCATCCCGTTCCTCCTCCTCCCGCTGGTCCCTCTCTTGCTCCTCGCGTTGCCCCTCCCCCCGTCCACTGCCCTGGTCCTTACCCTCCCATCCGCCCCCTCCCGCTCATCCCGTTCGTCCCCACCGCCTTTTTCCGACACGGAAAAGCAACACGCGGGTCGCGGGTGCTGTGCGCGAACTCGCAGTTGTGCGACGTCTGCGACAGACCCAAAAAAGAAAGTAGTTTTTTCTTTTGTTGACGTAGTTTTTTTCCCCCTCGATTTCCAAATGTGATCCTTGCGCAGGAGCCATGCTAAACGAACTTTCCCGATGCAGGGCCTGCAAAACGACAAAAAGAAGGAAAACCGGTGCATCTTGCCATTTTCTACCTGAGGACCCAGTCTCATTTTCGAACATCTGGAGAGCTGCGGAGCGAACGCTTGGTACTCTCCACGTGCGCAAAAAACAAAAAAGATGGCAATGTTACGATCCTGGTCAATTCCGAAGTATACATTCATTTGGAAGTACAATGCCATCCAATTGCAAAAAGAAATGAATGAACTTGAGAGGAAAGAGAGCGAAAAAAGAAGAAGAAGAAGTGAGAAGAAAGAAGATGATGATGTACTCCAGCATAGACCAATGTCAAGGCGCTTCTTCTTCGCCAACCAATCCCTTCCTCCTTATCTCCTCCCCTCTTATTCAAACAAAAAATAACAATAATAATGTTGAATGACTGAACCAGAATCAATGTCTGAATCCCACTTCTACTGCAGGCACAACATGAGGTCCACCATAGCCATGGCCACCCTTCCTCTTCCTCTTCATGTAAGCCGAGGCTATGGCGGACTACTGAGGCTCTACCCTCCTGTCCAAAGGACAACGYAAAGCAGCTATGTCGCTGCCCTCCTGTCCAAGGTCAACATCAGGCAGCTATGTCGCTGCCCACTTAGCCACCATGCCTGACTCTGTCCCGAACTTCCTTGATGCGGCACTACCCGCACTGGGGCCTTCCTGATGTAGCGCCTAGCAAGGAGATGAAGATGGTGTCTACCATAGCCAGTAAGTGCCTCGCCACTCTCCTCCTTGGTCCCCTTCTCCCTCCTCCTACCGGTAGAGCTCCACCATAGCCAAGGYGGAAGCTCCCGGCTTCTTCCTCCCAGCAGCGCTATAGTACCCAGCGCCACTCCAGCCAATGCTCCAGCAGCGTGTCGCCAAACTTGCACACTGAAGAATGAGGCTGGGCTCTCTGCCCGGTGTCGGGACTGGTGGGTCCCGAATAACATCCCGTCACTCGAGAGACGGTAGATAACCAGATTGTGCACGACAGAGAAATCTGGAGTAAGGAGGAAAGAGAGAGAAAAGACAAAGGATTAGGCCACATGAGGAAGTGATGCCCTGGGGTGAAAGCCGCAGGAGGAAAAGACCAGCGACGACAAGCAGGTAAGCGCGAGGACGGGGGCACATACAACATAGCATGAGGCCAGGAGGGCCGTTGGAATTCCACAGATTCTTTTGGAGATACCAAATCTTGGTCCTCTTCTGGTTCAGTGGGATTTTAAGGATCTCGTCGTTCAACCAATTATGTTGCTCAAGCTACTGCTGAGAATGTAGCGCATGCTGCTATTCCATTAGGAATTAAGTCAGTTGAAGTGAGAATCAAAGGTTTAGGTTACGGAAAGCCTTCGGCCTTACGTGGTTTACAATTAGGAGGTTTTATTATAACCAAGGCCAAGGGGCCCTTGAACCAGCAAACGCGGTACGGCAGCAACAGAAGAATGAGGAAGTCGAGAAATGGACGGCCACCAGGGCGGTGGGAAACTGGAGAACAAGGGCCCAAAGTGGGGGCCGCCTGCGGGAGCCTCGGGTTGGAGGCCCCGCGACAAAAAGGGCCGGCGCGCGCAAGGCACAAGAAAGACAAGGGAGAGAGGTCACTGTGGGGCGGCAAAGCGTCCAAGGGACGTGGGACACCTTGGGGAAAGGCACCCGGGGCCACGTGGGACTAAGTAAAAATAATCGTATCTGGGGCAAAATGTGTCGGGGACCACCGGTGGGACTAAGTGTCGGGGACCACCAGCGGGACTAAGTGTCGGGGACCATCGACGGCCTACACCGCAGTGGGGTCGACTAAGGCTCGAAAGTCTACCAGGGTTTGGCCCTACACCGGCCTCTTGATATAGCGGCCTACTTGCCTCCTGGGCGGTGACTTCCAGGCCGCTCGGCCTCCCCAAGCAACCGGTACTTCCTTCGTTTCGAAGGGAAACATCATTGCAGACCCCGGCCTCTTGATATAGCGGCCTACTTGTCTCCTAGGCGGTGACTTCCAGGCCGCTCGGCCTCCCCAAGCAACCGGTACTTCCTCCGTTTCGGAGGGAAACATCATTGCAGACCCTGATATTGCCCGTACAGGCTCTAGACCCAGACTGGTTGGACTAGTACCGGCCTAGACCTACCCTACCGCTACTGGACTCTAAAAATGCCAACTTTGTCTTCTGCTCGGACTCCAGTCCCCTCACGCCAACTGAAGTGGGGTGCAGTTTCGGCCTACCTGCCTACTTAAGTGTTTTTCCGCTATCCCAAGGCCGCGGGGCCGCTAGCTTCGCCACTTGAGTGTTTTTCCCTGGTACAACCCTCAATGCCATGGCCACAGGTAAGTACCGGCCCTACGGGCCTGCCAAACAAGCAAGTACCCTTGAGGGTCACACACACACTCATACCGACAAACACTCTGACAAGCGCGCAGGTCACAAGCACGCACACTCAGACAGACTTAGAAAACACAGCAGAATGCGGAAATCTCAGCTATGCATCCATTCCATCAGCAGAACTTCAGAAATCAGCAGTGTTCTCAATCTGTGTTATGACGGGTCATTACACTACCCCCCCCTCAAGAGCGAGGTCCCTTCGAGCGGGTAACTCAATCAGAGTCCTTGGATAATGCATCATAGGCGTAGATAGCAAAGAGAGATCGGGTGTGTTCCGTAGGAGTCAGGGTAGCAGTGAATTTTGGTTGCTGTTCATAACTTATCAATCGTTCATAGGCGTTAACGACGCGCGGTGCACTCTGCAGTAAATCCTTCTTAGCAATGCAGTAGAAATCATCCAACGGGTGGTATAGAAAATGGACTTTGTATTGTCTGTTTCTTCCCTTCCCACCGTGCTCGAAAATCCTATCAATCTCGTGACCGCCATTGATTGCGCGGGGAATCATCGATTCTCGATACTTGAAAGTTTCAGGTGATTCATACGGAAACAACTTCGATGCGTGAAAGACTGGATATGTACGCAGATGAGCAGGCACATCGATCGTATACGAAGGGCCAAAGGAATCACTCCCTACCTGGTTCAACACCTTCCACGAACCGTAGTATTGAGGAAGAAGCTTTCGTGATACACCTTCTTCTTCAGAAAACTCAGACATTTTGACCCAGACATAACTTCCCACTGTGAAAGGTGCAGGCTGGCGCTTTTTGTTAGCATGTTTAATCATGGCATTGCGTCGCCTTTCCATAGCTGCGACAACAACTTTGAGCAGGCGATCAAACTTAGCGTTGTAGCCTGGCTGGCCAGGTGTTAGGCCAGGTGGCTGTTCAGGGAACATATAAGATGCAGCCGGTTAGGCGTCATCCCGGTAGAGGAGTGGATGGAGTTGTTGTACAACCCCTGCACAGGCAACTCCTCATCCCAAGAGTTCTGATCAGGTACAATTAGAGCCCTGAGAAGTTGGATCACAGTCTGGTTGATCTCCTCGGCCAGTCCATTGGCTTCGGGATGTCGACCAGACGTCATCTTGAGTTTCATGTCGTAGGTTTGGGAGGTGAAATCTTTCCAATCTGCACTTATGAACCTGGTATCCCGATCACTCACAAGAGTCTTCGGGGGCCATAGTGCAGAATGTATCTCTTGTTAAACTCATTGATCACAAGGTCAGTTGGGGCGTGAGGTGGCAGAGGATCAAATTCAGAAATTTCGAGAAACGATCAACGATCACCATTACTTGTGAATAACCGTTTCTGCTCTTCTTCCCCATGTCCGTGAAGTCAATGAAAACAACCCCACCAGGGCCATCAGGGATAGGAAGAGGGTGCAACATCCCATAGGGCTTCTGTCGATACGGTTTGATGCGCTGACAAACTTCACACTCAGCCACAAACCTTTGTGCCATTCTTTTCATTCCAGGCCACACAAACTTTTCCAACAGATTTCCGTATGTCTTCTCAACACCGAAGTGTCCACTCTGGCCGTGAGCCAAATCCAAGAAGTGGGTCATGATCGGCTCATGGTTGGGCACACACAATCGGTCACGCTTCCCGTAGCGTCGGAAGAGAAGGCCCTTACATTCATGGAAATCGGGTTGACTGCTAGGGTCAACCCGAATCTGCTCAAGGATGGGACTGAGTTCCGGATCCTTGGCAGTATGCTCGATGAGTTCCTCCTTCAAATTTTTACGCAGGTCATAGGAACCCACAAGGCAAGTCATGTACTCAGGGTGGCGAGACAAAGCATCCGCAACACGATTGTAACAACCCTTCTTGTGTCTAAGTTCGAAATCATACATAGCAATCTCATGCAGCCAGCGGGTCAGTGTAGTTGAGGGATTGTTCTGTGTCCGAATCCATTTCAAGGTCTCGTGATCTGAGAACACTTTGAAATGGCGATCCAACAGATAGTGCTTCCAATGGTCTAGTGCCTCGCTCAAGGCATAGAGCTCGCATGTAAGTGGATGCAACTACCTTGTGACTGGGCATACGTTTGCTGTAAAATTCTAGCGGACGTAAGCCGTCGCCGTCATGTTGTTGTAGCACTGCACCAATCCCATACAAACTGGCATCCGTAGTTACTACGAATGTGAGTTTGGGATCTGCAATGCGGAGCACCGGATGACTCACCAAAGCCTCCTTAGTGCTTGGAAGGTTGTCGTGCATTCCCCATCCCATGTGTAGGATACAATCTTGCTGGTCAATCTGGACAGCGGACGGGCGATGATAGAAAATTTAGGCACAAACTTACGGTAGTATGATGCAAGACCAAGAAAAGAACGCAACTCGCGGACATTCGCCGGTTGAGGCCATTTTTGGATGACCTCAACTTTGGTTGCCTCGGGCTCTAGGCCTGCAGCAGACAACCGATGTCCAAGGTAAATGACGCTGTCCCTCCCAAACTCAGATTTCTCCAAGTTGAGATGGAGTTGCGCGTCCTTAAGGATCTACATCACTTCCTCAAGGTGTCTCATGTGCTCCTCCATCGATTTGCTGAAGAGTAGTATGTCATCCAGATATACAGCAACAAATCGGTTGATCTGATTGCGAAATACCTTGTCCATGAGACTTTCAAAGGTGGCTGGCGCATTCGTGAGACCGAAGGGCATGACTGTAAATTCGTACAGCCCATCGCGAGTTTTGAATGCAGTTTTATGCTGGTCTGCGGGATCGATTTCAATCTGGTGATAGCCAGACTTGAGATCGATCTTGCTGAAGACCTTGCATCCACCTGCAGCATCAAGCAAATCATCAATACGTGGCAAAGGATATGCATTCTTTCTTGTGATTCGGTTCAATCCGCGGTAATCAATACACATCCGTAGTTTGCCTCCTTTCTTAGGGACAAACAGAACCGGTGCACCAAACTCAGACTCACTCGGTTTGATCCATCCCTTCCCAATCATATCATCAATCTGCCTTCGCAACTCCTCCAATTCGCCTGAGCCCATTCGATAGACACAACCTTTTGGAGGAGTGTTACCTTCAATCAACTCGATCTTGTGTCGGACCGGACGCATGGGAGCTCCATGCGGTTCGGCCAAGACTTCAGTGAGAAGGTTGCGAATTTCCGACGGAACTTCCGGAGGGGGATCATCACTCTCAGAAGCAACCATATCGGATGTAATAGGTGCAACCAACACCACAGGATTAGAAATAAAGTCATTTGGTTTAGAGATGGATTTAGTAGAGGTAGAAGTAGTTGCATAAGAAGTAGAAACAGCATGCAAGGTAAAATTGTTATGTACAGCAAAAATGGAAGGCACATGAGCAGGCCTAACAAAGGCTATATACATTTGCTCATCAACTTTGCGCCTGCGCCACTTTTTGCAGAATTGCATTGCATTGAGAAAAGTTACTTGGGACTCACGCGACTCATCCAAGAGAACTGGACGCTCGATCCCCATGGCATCTTTGACCATGAATTGTGAGTCCTTCCACGTGGTTCTTTCACATTGGGCCTGCAACCAGCCCAAGCCAATAACCGCGTCGAAGGGGCACTGATCAAGGACATAGAAGTTCAGTTCATGCGTGATCGTGCGGTCAGCGTCAAAGGTAGTGCGCACACCTTTGACTTCATGCGTAGATGTGACAACCTCTCGGTTGCCCACTTGGGTCCGGCAAGGATTCTGCAAGGTCACTTGCTTCATCCCCAAGCGTGCCTTACGAATGCCGTGCGGTGAGAAGTAGTTGGCGGTTGCACCACAATCAGCCAACACACGGATGTAACGGCCATTAATGTAGAGTTTGGAGAAAATCAACTTCGTTCTCCCTTGCGCTCGTTCTTGCTTCATATGAGCCCAACGCATCGACAGAGCATGGAAGTCAATTTCTTCCGACTCTACCCAAGGCTCCTTGTATAGGATGTGTATTTTCTCAACCTTGGAATCAGCATCAGATGGGGTCTCAGGAGAGGTTTGCTGAGTGGGATCAGAATCCAGAGAAGGATCTGCACTTACATGTTCAGCCTCTCCATCTATAGAGTGTGTTGATGATGTCTCTACCCCCGTTGCTGGTTTCCCTGCTGCAATCTGAAAAAATGTTGGACTGAGTGTCCTGGTTTGGTGCAGTGCAGGCAAACCCCTTTCTTCACCCTGTGTTTCCACTCACTTTCACTGATCCGGAGATCTACCCATGGTTTGGTGGCAGGATCTTCCGGTTTGGGTGGAATTTTCGCTCCCTTGGGATGAAGGATAGTGTTAGTATTGTTCTTCACTGTGGTCCGTGGTCCCTTACTTTTGAAGGCAGTCTTTTTGAAGGCATTCATAGATTTTTCGTCATTCACACAATCAGACTCATGGGCTGACGAAGAGCAAGATGCCTCGCAGCCTTGCTCTTGATCGTCATCAAGAGAAGGATCCTCTGCGAAGGTTTCCTCGTCATCCTCAAGCAGATCGTGCGCTGAAAAACGATTGCTGCTTGGGAACCGTTTGCGACCGGTGGACTTTTTGCCACCCGATCCACCCGGGAGGACTTATGCCTCAAGCTTGACTAAGTCCCGCATGAGGGTAAGCCAATCTGTATATGCGTTGAGTTCGAGCCCCAGGAGATGTGTTATAGTACAGGGGACCGTGCCTTTTAGCACATCCAAGAAAGACTGCGCAGTCATTTCCAACTCAGGAGTAGCAAAAAGTTTATTAACATACTGCTGCAGACTATGCATGGTGCCGGTCCACTTGCTGTGCTTGAGCTTGTCAAGCTTGAGTCTAGCTTTGGCTGCAGCATGTGGATCAGCATACTGTTTGATCAAGAGTTCCTCGAGTGTAGCTACAGGCGTAGCCTTCAGCCATTTGTTCAGGTCTATTCTCTTATAGCCTGCTTGTACAGCTTGGATTTCCAAGAATCCTCTTACGGCGGGTTCCACATTGGTCCCTAGGACCGACGACTGAGTAACTGGGAGTATCCCCAACACATCGAAGTAGGATCGCATGGAGCTGATCCAAGATTCGATGTCGTCCTTTCCGTCATACTTAGACGGAATCTATGTCGCCTTTCTATCCATGTAAGGAAAGTTGCAGCTTGGACCAGCGGCTGCTGGGTCCGAACTCGGGACTGCAACAGTTCCAGAATGCCCTGCACTGCTACTTGCTGCAGCAGCAGAGGGGTCTGGACTTGCTGCAGATCCGGATAGGTTACTAGTCACACTCAAAGAAGAAGAAGAAGTAGACGAAGACACATTCAGACGGGCAAGAACGGACTGACACGCAGCACTAGAAGCAGGGTAAGCAGGCGGAAGGATAGTTTGGGCTGGTTGCACATTAGCGAACTGTTGTAGTTGGTCACGGTGCTGCTGCGCCATCACGGCCATGTCTTCTCGCAACTTCTTGAGTTCGTCGAACACTTTGGTGAGTTGGCCAGTAAGGTCCTCAACAACCCGGACTTCTACCAACGCCCGGAGGAGTGGAACGATTTTCTCTTCCACCTCCGCATGGGTTAGGGCAGGCAAGGTACAGAAAATGGCTTCATGAGCCTTTACCTTCTCCTCCCTCTCCTTCTCCTTCTCCTCCTCTTCCCTCTTCAATGCTTTCTTGTAGAAGAATCGGTACTGCGCTTTTTCTGCCTCGGGGGCAGCGTCCATTTGCAGCTTCCATTCTGCTGCAGATGCCATAGTGGAGGATGAGGGCGTTAGCAAGTTTCTCAAGAGGGGTCCGTACTTCCTCACACTTCTGGGACGAACACTCCTCTTCCCTCTCCTCACTCCCTCAAGAGCAATTCTCATAAGCTTCTCTCTTCTCTGTCTCTCTCTTGTTTGCAACCGTGTAGACGCACGCATTTAACGAACCACGTCAAAGAAACAGTTTTGAAAACAATCAGAAGAGAAGGTAGAACTCCTAGCCGGAGCGGCAATTCATTTGGACTGGAGAGCGGTCAAAACAGCAAAAAAAGAAAAGATCAGAGAGATCTGATCCAGCCACACAGTCTGGACCGACTACGTATGAGGTCCTCTCAAGCCTAGCCGAACTCAGCTCCGTGAAAACGCAGCAAATCAGATTCAAGGTGTACAACGAAATGCAAGAGAGAATTGAGTGGTGCCCAAGGTGCGAGTCAGGTGGCGGATTGTGCGGCTGATAAAACGTCCCAATGAAGATCCTCTCCGCAGCGAGTGTCCTGGTCCGAAAGCATAAAGTCCGAGTCCCAATCAGATAGAGCAAGGTAACTGACGTCAACAGATTTGGCCTGAGGGGCCCTTCTTGTTTGGGCCTGGTCCCACTAAGTCCCAAATGGTCCTAGTGGAGTCAGAACCGGGTCCCAACCAACAAGAGTTCCACAAAGACCTACTCTGTCCCTACCGAATTGCAAAACGAAATTTTGCCCCAGAAAGAACCTATAGACTGCAGCCGTTCAGAATGAAATAAACAAAGTACTGTAGAGAGATATCGCATGGCTAGCAAGATACTCCATTCATTCACTCGTCAGGTGAGTAGGTAGTTCACACACCTCACACACAATCAAGACTATGGAGGATGGAAGAAGAACCCAGAGAACCCCAACAGGCAGTCAATTCCATGCACACACACATGGGCACCCTGGTGGCACGGCACTAACCTGAGTGGCCGGGCTCTTGAGATGAAAAGAACTCACCCCCCTCTCACATAGTCCTCCTGACCCAATTAGCATCCTCTACACTAGTGTCCTATCATCTAGGAGGGTCAACATCTACCCCAAAGTACAAAGCCCGATCCCCCGTCAATGTTGAAGATCAAAGCAGCAACTTGCAGTCCGTAGGTGCAGATATGGCTGCCACCCTCAAGCTCGCCTGACTTGAGGGGAGCCCTGATATTCATTACTACAATATTCATGAATATATTGATTACTATAGAAGAATCTATATTCTTCTATTTCTTAATAAATTGAATTTGAGTATTGGCCTGACTTGAGGGGAGCCCTAAAGTCACTCCTCGTCTTCCTTGAAGTCCAGATTCAAGTTGTAGGTGCCCTTCACTGTCGCCTCTCTCAAATTGCATCACGAAGTCCCACCTTGTGTCTCGCCACCACAAACATGCACTCAAACAACCTGGCCGGGTCTAGTGTCGACCCTACACGACCCTGCCAGGTGGGAGCAGCTTCCCTTCACCACGCTGCCCCACTTAACCCTAACTTCCAGCCCTAACCCTAAGTGGTTAGCCCTTACCACTAGGGTTAGGGTTATGGCAGCAAAGTCAACTCTCGCCAGCAAGTAGAATCCGCTCCGATACCAATGTTACGATCCTCGCCAATTTCGAAGTATACATTCATTTGAAAGTACAATGCCATCCAATTGCAAAAAGAAATGAATGAACCTGAGAGGAAAGAGAGGGAAAGAAGAAGAAGAAGAAGAAGTGAGAAGAAAGAAGATGATGATGTACTCCAGCATAGACCAATGTCAAGGCCTATGTTGCACGCTGGCCGCGGCCGGGTTCGGCCCAGGCCGCGGCCGGCGGCCTAGGCCGGGACCCCCCCGGCCGAGTTCTTTCGGCCGCTGCCGTGGCAGATTGGGGAGGGGGGTTTGGGAGAGGGAAGCAGGTTTCGAGTCGGGGGGGGCTCCCCTACCCCCTCGCAAAAAAAAAAACATAAAAACTTCAAAAACGGGGGGGCGGAATCTGGGGAGTTTTTGAGGGGAGGCAGATAATTTTGGAGCCAAAAAAAAAAACGATTTTTTTCAGTTTTTTTCTTTTTTCTTTTTTTTGATTGATTGACTGATTGATTGATTGGTGGGGG
>BFEA01000777.1:181041-223610 GCA_003427395.1 Chara braunii
CACACACACACACACACACATGAACACACACACACACCCCACCACGCCGAAGTTGCGCGGGCGAAAGCCCCTTTTCCCCCTTCTTTTTATCTTTTTTTTTTTTGGTTTGATTGATTGATTGATGGATTGGTAGGGGATGGGTCTGGGTGGGGGGTGGGGGGGCGACCCATCCCTTACCAATCAATCAATCAATCAGAAAAGAAAAAAAAAGAAAAAAAAAGAAAAAAAAAGCGGGAAAACCTGCTTTTCTCGTTTTTTTTTTTTACCATTTTTTTTTTTTTGGATTGATTGATTGATTGATTGATTGGTGGGGGATGGGTCGCCCCCCCAACCCCCACCCAATCACACACACACACACACACACTTGCGTGGGGTTTCGAAACTTTTTTTTTTTTTCGTTTTCATTTTTTGTTTTTATTTTTTTTTACGCAATGGAAAACAACAATGCCCCCCAAAAAAATATGGGCGTGTAGGGTTTTTTGAACCCTACACACCCATTTGTTTTGTTTTTTTTGTGCAGTAAAATACGGGAAAAAAATTGTTGCACCAAACTTGGCTGGTCGGCCGTGGCCGAACCCGGCCGATTTGGCCGACGGCCGAGGCCGCGGCCGACTTGACCCCCCCAGCCGCGGCCGGGCGTGCAACATAGGTCAAGGCTCTTCTTCTTCGCCAACCAATCCCTTCCTCCTTATCTCCTCCCCTCTTATTCAAACAAGAAATAACAATAATAATGTTGAATGACTGAACCAGAATCAGTGTCCGAATCCCACTTCTACTGCTGGCACAACATGAGGTCCACCATAGCCATGGCCACCCTTCCTCTTCCTCTTCACGTAAGCCGAGGCTATGGCGGACTACTGAGGCTCTACCCTCCTGTCCAAAGGACAACGCAAAGCAGCTATGTCACTGCCCTCCTGTCCAAGGTCAACATCAGGCAGCTATGCCGCTGCCCACTCAGCCACCATGCCTGACTCTGTCCCGAACTTCCTTGATGCAGCACTGCCCCCATTGGGGCCTTCCTGATGCAGCGCCTAGCAAGGAGCTGAAGATGGTGTCTACCATAGCCAGTAAGTGCCTCGCCACTCTCCTCCTTGGTCCCCTTCTCCCTCCTCCTACCGGTAGAGCTCCACCATA
Organism: Chara braunii; assembly: GCA_003427395.1. Lineage (NCBI taxonomy): Eukaryota > Viridiplantae > Streptophyta > Charophyceae > Charales > Characeae > Chara > Chara braunii. The sequence continues at coordinate 182,176 of BFEA01000777.1, forward strand.
GCCAAGGTGGAAGCTCCCGGCTTCTTCCTCCCAGCAGCGCTGTAGTACCCAGCGCCACTCCAGCCAGTGCTCCAGCAGCGTGTCGCCAAACTTGCACACTGAAGAATGAGGCTGGGCTCTCTGCCTGGCCTCTTGATATAGCGGCCTACTTGCCTCCTGGGCGGTGACTTCCAGGCCGCTCGGCCTCCCCAAGCAACCGGTACTTCCTCCGTTTCGAAGGGAACCATCATTGCAGACCCTGATATTGCCCGTACAGGCTCTAGACTCAGACTGGTTGGACTGGTACCGGCCTAGACCTACCCTACCGCTACTGGACTCTAAAAATGCCAACTGAAGTGGGGTGCAGTTTCGGCCTACCTGCCTACTTGAGTGTTTTTCCGCAATCCCAAGGCCGCAGGGCCGCTAGCTTCGCCACTTGAGTGTTTTTCCCTGCTACAACCCTCAATGCCACGGCCACAGGTAAGTACCGGCCCTACGGGCCTGCCAAACAAGCAAGTACCCTTGCGGGTCACACACACACTCATACCGACAAGCACTCAGACAGGCACGCAGGTCACAAGCACGCACACACAGACAGACTTAGAAAACACAGCAGAATGCGGGAATCTCAGCAATGCATCCATTCCATCACCAGAACTTCAGAAATCAGCAGTGTTCTCAGTCTGTGTTATGACGGGTCATTATAGCAATGTATTTCTCCGTGTTCTAGCAGTGGATTCAGTCTCATTTGCACATCTGGAGAGTAGTCTCCACGTGCGCAAAAGACAAAAAAGATGGCAATGTATTTCTCCGTGTTCTAGCAGTGGATTCAGTCTCATTTGCACATTTGGAGAGTAGTGCAGCGAGGCCCTGCCAAAACGAAAACAACGGGCGGGACAAAAGCAAACCCGCGAAACGACAGAAAAAAGAAAGAAAAGGAAAGAAACGAACAAAAAGAAACTGGCAAAACGACAAAAAAAAAAGAAACGAAACAAACGAACAAAAGGGAACCTGTGTATCTCCCCATGTTCCAGAGGAGAATTCAGTCTCATACGAAGGACTCAACCGGTGCATCTCCCCACGTCGCGGCACTGCACTGTGTACAACTGCGGCGCTCCCCGTTAGGCCCAAGACTGCCTGTCCCGCTCCGTTCCCAACACTGGATGCGGGTTCTCGCAGGAGCGTGACGCGAGACCCGCTATTCCCTTATAAGGGATAACGGAAAAAGGAAGAAAGAAAAGAAAATAAAACACAACGTCGCGAGACCATCTGCAGTCATCAGATTGATCTAGTATTAAAAGAACGACCTAGATACCTGGCATAGATGGTAAACACGACGTTCTACTCTCTCGTCCTTTTCCCTTTTCTCTTTCTCATCTTTTCTTTTGTTTTTCTTTCGGGTACCGACCGCGCGACGTGTGACTATCCCACAAGTTGACTAGAGGGATCTCGGCACGCAGTCCCTCTAGTTTCGCGTCCCTGGGTGAGCCCGACAGGCCGGTTGTGCTCTGTTGTACAGCAGGGCCCCGAGCCTGCGTGGACCAATGAAAAGTCTAGTGGCGCACCCCTTCCTTTTACCAATGGAAGTGCCAGCTAGACCAGTACAAAAATAAGTTCCACATGAGGTATGCCTAGCACACTGTGGAGGATTCTAAGCAGAGTGCCTGGTACACCGCGGAGGATTCTGAGCAGAGTGCCTGATACAGTGCGGAGGATTCTAAGCAGAGTATCTAGCACACTGCTGAGGATGCTGAGTCGAGTGCCTGGTACACTCCGGAGGGTTGGGACACCGCACCCTCCGACACCAACCACTTTCCTTGTGCTAGAGCCAGGAAAGGAAAGGAGACTGCAGAGACAAGTTTGAGAGAGGAGAATTACAGAGGGTTAGGGAAGCAGTGGCCAACACAGAAAGGGCACTCCCTAGCAGCAGAACTAGCAGCAGACACTAGAGCCGACGTCGAGGCAGCCATGGCTATCGTGTCTACTATGTCACATGCCTCGTCTCTGGCCTCTTCCTCATGTGTCAGTCTGGGTGTGACCCAGCCTTTCGTTAATCAGTCTGTGCTGGCTTGCAGCTCAGGCAGAAGCAACCCACGTGAGATGAGGATTATGAGATTGCAGAAGCAAATGCACTCCACGCAAAGCTACAACGCTAGTTGCAGGAAGTAGAGGAGAGGAGAGAGCAAGCCACGAAGGCTAGATTAGGGGCAAGGATGCAAGAGCTACGCAGACTGAAGGCTATAGTTGAGTCAACTTTTGACCCTATTGTTAGGTCCCTTTACAACTCTTTGTTGAGTGTGGTCGAAGCACAGGCCATGCAGCAGGAATTGTTGGTCGAGCTAGTAGCTGGCCAGAACCAGATTATGGCCGCGGTATTGGCGCCTCGATCTCCGGTGAGGCCACCACAAATTGTTGTAGCTCCCCCTACGGTTGCAGGTCCCACGATGACGCTGCCACCAGCGGGACCATCATATACCCCACAGTTTGGGATACCCATTTCAAGTCGATCAGCAGCACGTAGTTGTGGGCAAACTCCACTCTCTTCTTCTTTGCTTCCCTATTCAACGGCCACCGCCACAGGGCAGCCGCAGGTGCAGCAGCCTTTGCAACAGGGTCCGCCGCAGCAGCAAGTGCTGCTGCAGCATCAAATGTCGTCGCAGTGTCCTGTTCCATCGGTTTCAATCGATGCAGCAGGCACAGGGCGTTGTACACTCTATGCAGTGGACACCCAAGATACCCTTTCTAACTCCTAAACCCTTCTCTGGCGACAAGAGGAAGGAAGAGGACCAAGATACTTGGGTGAGGACTATGCTGACGAATGTGATGCAAGCTCACAAGGACCGAGGAGGAAGTCATTGTCGTTGCATCCTTCCTAGAAGGATCAGCAACTAGATGGTTAAACGGGTTGGTGCAGCAGCAAGGCTACGGTCAGAACTTCGATGGCTGGGCGCACGCCAGATCATTGGAGGACTTTGTACGGCTAGTCTACAACAGGTGGCATGACCCTCAAGGGGCTCAGAAGGGCACCGACTCGCTGGCCAGTCTGTGGGATGAAAGAAATATCGGAGGGTTCGTGAGGTAACAAATGTCCTGGGGCGACTGATCGTTGTCCCTGGCTTGATGTATGATCCGAAGGTACGCCTAAAAACTTATTTGCAATGTCTGCCTACAAACGTCAAAAATAAGTTGATCGATGAGGCCTCCATCGATATGCATGACTTCGCCTCTTTCAACAAGAAGGCCTTAAACATCGAGGCCAGACTTGGTAGAGCCCAGCAAGCAGCGAGCGATGAGAGGAAAAAGAAGCTTCCTCAAGATTGGAGGAAGAAGGGCGATTTCATGTTCGTTGATCACGACCAAGCGACAGAGATTGAAGACTTCTCCAACCTTGGGGAAGAGACAGAGGTAGATGGGAGTGGAGAGACTTCAGAGGGTGGAGTACTCCCTCCCATTAGGGAAAAGGCTATAAGGGGGTCGGTAAACAAAAGGGCAGCCGGCCCAAGGGTCGACAGGACCAAGGACCACCCATATGGGTGAAGCTTGGTTTAGAATATGAAGTGTGGTGTGGCTGTGTTGCTCGTGGCGCGTGTCTGAATTGTGGGCAGTATGGGCACACAATGAGTCGTTGCAGGAGCAAGCGGGTCATAGGGAAGGTAGCATCTTCAATAGTGGTTGCTAGACCTTTCACCTCTGATGGTGCTGCTGCGAGCACCTCACAGGGAAACACTTTGAGCCAGAAGGAGTGTAAGTCGCTCTTACTCGTGCTGGAGTGGTTACCTTACCGTCTCCATTTCAGACGATGACCAAGGTTATGGATCCCTTTATCGCCCCGCAGACAGGTCCGGACCAATCGATGCTCTGTTCGATGGATGTGTCTGAGTTCTTAGAGGAGTTAGAAATTGAGTGGTTAGTGAAAGACCCTAGAGACTTTTGGACGATGTTAGACAAAGGTCCAAAGGGTGAGCATTTTGTGATCGAAGTCAATGTAGGTGGCAGAAAGCTTGGAGCCTTCGCAAACATCAGTTCTACGTGGAAGTTCATCGGAATTTCATCAGTCGTGTTTGTATGGATAGGTTGCGCTTAGAGGACGTCTACCTTAGCCAACAAGCACTCCATGATAGTTAAGGATTATGTCAAGGACAAGTTTGTAGCTTCTCCTATGGAAGAGGGGAACTGAGACATAAGATCTCGTTCCTGAAGAGTGATGAGCTGCCTTTTCATATGTTACTAGGAATGTACTACCTCGAGGTTGCTAAGCCTCAATTCGACTAGAATAGGAAGGTGATGATTCACAAGTTGTCCAATGGAAGAACCATTAGACTGCAGAAATTAAGGCTAGCAGGCTAGTGGAGAACTATGGCTGCATGTGTGTGTCCTCCTTCTACAACTATTACTAGCAGAACCGCGAGGAGGGTATGCACCTAGTCTTTATCTCTGAGAAAGGGGAGGCCATTACAACACCCCTGTTATGATCCCCGCCAATTTTGAAGTAAACATTCATGAGAAAGTACAACGTCGTCCAATTGCAAAAAGAAATGAATGAACTTGAGAGAGGAGAGAGGGAAAGAAGAAGAAGAAGAACACGAAAGAAAGAAGAAGAAGAAGAAGAAGAAGAAGAAGAAGAAGACGATGTACACCAACAAAGGCCAATGAGAATTCCCTTCTTCTTCACCAACCACTCTCCTCCTCATTATCTCAAACCCTCTTATTCAAACAAGGAATAATAATAATAATGTTAAATGGCTGAACCAGAATCAATGTATGAATCCCTCTTCTACTGCAGGTATCACATGAGGTCCACCACAGCTATGACCACCCTTCTTCCTCCTTCCTCCAAGGTCGAGGTTATGGCGAACTACCAGGGCATTGCCCTGCTGTGCAAATGACAACACAAAGCAGCTCTAGCTCAGGCCGCCATGCATGACTCTGCCTCGAAGCTTCTTGGTGTAGCTCTACCCCAACTGTGGCCTTCCAGATGCAGCGCCCACCAAGGTGATGAAGATGGCATCCACCATAGCCAGGTAAGTACCTTTGGCGCGCCTCCTTCCTAGTCCTGAACTTCCTCTTTCTGTCCTTGCTCCTCCCCAACAGCGCAGCTCTGATGCTAGTGCTGCTCCAGCCAGCGCTCCAACGAGTGTGTCGCAAAACTTGCACACCGGCAATGAGGAGGAGCACTTCGCTCCTCCTTGGAGATATAGCGCCATGCTTGCCTCTTGGTGAGTGACTTCCTAGGCTGCGCGGCCTCCAAGCGACCGGTACCTCCTCCCATTCGGAGGGAAACATCATTGCAAAGTCTAATATTGTCGTACAGGCCCTAGACTCAGACGGGTTGGACTGGTACCTGCATAGCCTACAACTACTGGGCCTCTAAAAATGCCAACTTTGTATTCTTCTGGTCGGCGTCCAGTACCCGACACATCTACCTCTACCCGGTGTGGTACCGGCCTCCCTACTACTTGAGTGTTTTTCCGTTGCTTCAAGTGTTGCAGGCCTCCTTCCCCGTAACTTGCGTGCTTTCCCCGCTGCAACCCTCAATGCCACGGCCAAAGGTAAGTACCGTCCCTTCGGGCCTTCCACACGGACAAGTACCCTCCCGGGTCACACACACCACTCAAACCGACAAGCACTCAGACAGGCATGCAGACCAGCAAGCATGTACACACTCAGACTTAGAAAACTTAGCAACAAGCGGGAAACTCAGCAAGGCATGCATTCCATTGGCAAAACTCATAAATCAGTTTGTATCTCAGTCCGTGTTTGGAAGGTCCTAACAACCCCAAAGATAGAAGCAGTGGTTGCTCAATATCCATTTTTGAGGAGCCTAGGGGTGTAAGGGAGGTTGTCCATGCAATAGAAGTTGTTCTGGGTAGTAAAGTACGTAGAGGACGGATATATACAACATGTCTCCTGTGGCGTTAGATGACCTCCGTCGCCAGCTCAAGGAGCTCACAGAGAAGGGTTGGATCCGTTCCTCCCCTTACAATGCGTTAGTCTTATACAACCCTAAGAAGGGAGGAACCTTAAGGATGTGCATTGACTATAGGGACCTCATTGGCATCACCGTTAAGAACGAGAAGCCCCTACCATGCATCCACAACCTCTTGGATAGAGGGCAAGGACGTTGGTACTTCACCAAGATAGATCTGAAGTTCGAATACCATCAGATTGCCATTAGATCGGAGGATCACTACAAAACCGCTTTTGAGACCAGGTACGGTCTGTACGATTCTGTTGTGATGTCCTTTGGCTGATGCAATGCGCTTGGGACGTTCCAACACGCAATGAACCGGACCTTTCATGACTACTTAGACAAGTTTATCGTCGTGTACCTCGACGATATCCTCATCTTTAGTACGACTGTAGAGGAGCATGCTGAGCACATCAAGACTATGTGAGGGTTCCTAAGACAGCTCCAGTACAAGGTTAACTTGGAAAATGAGAGTTCGATCGCACCAAAATCTTGTACTTGGGTCATGAGATTTCTACAGATGGTCTGAGGTTGAATGATGCAAAGGTGGCTAGCATACGTGATTGGCCCAAACCTCAATCAATGACTGAGGTGAGGTCATTCTTAGGGATGACGGGCTACTGCCGCCCGTTTGTGAAAAACTTAGTACTATAGCTTCCCCTCTACCTGACACCCCATGGGAGTGGACCAAAGAGTGTGAGGCAGCCTTCAGGAGATTGAAGTATGCCCTGACGCATTACGAAGTCCTCAAACTTTCGGATCTTGAACTGCCCTTTACAATGACTACAGACGCCAGCCAATATGCCATAGGCGCTGTCCTTGCGCAGAAGGAGGGGAAAATGTTGAGGTCGATCGAGCACATGAGCAAAAAGATGCCATCTCAAAAACTAGCTAAGGGTACGTATGAGCGAGAGCTCTATGCCCTCTATAGAGCGCTGGGTTGTTGAAGGCATCATCTCCTAGGAAGACTCTTCTATGTGAGATCTGACCATGAGACGCTCCACTGGATTAACACACAACCCGTGCTCTGTAATGCACTCAAGAGGTGGATTGAAGTCATAAATATGTACGACTTCAAGCTCGACCCTCTGAAGGGAGAGTATAACAAAGTGGCAAATACACTATCACGAAGGGCAGATTATCGTGTAGCGCTAGTGACGGAGCTTGGTATTTCGATCCATGGCGGAAGCCTATGGAGAAGATGTCGTTATGTCCGAGATCATGCACAAACTTGAGGCTAAAAACAAGGCCATATCATATGAGTTTATGCTGGTTGATGGCTTACTGTTCCTTTAGAAGACCGATAATAAAAGTTTGTGTGTTCCGTCTAGAGGGTCTTTGCGTAGTTTATTTCCATGAGAATGTCATGATGCAACCGGACACTTCGGATACAAAAAGACAGCAGCGAACTTAGTGCAGAAAGTTTGGTGGCCTGCGATGATGGAAGATGCAAAGAAGTACGTAGAGACTTGTCAAGTTTGTCAGGGTGACAAACCGCGAATGCAAGCACCACTTGGGCTTATCAAACCCTTGCCTATTCCTGCTTGCCCTGGCCAAAGTGTGTCCATGGACTTCATGGATACTCTCGTGACCAGCAATAGCGGGAAACGGCAGATCTTCGCTATAGTGGACAGATTTAGTAAGTACGCAAGATTGATTGCCATGCTGGAAACGGCTAAGACTGACCATGTAATCAAACTGATTATGGATAAAAGGGTGTGAGACTTCGGTCTCCTGAAGTCCATAGTTAGTGACAAGGATGCCAGATTTACAAAGGACCTGGGACAAAGTACAGCCCAACAGATGGGCACCCAACTGCAAATGACAGCAGGGAACCACCCTGGGTGAAATGGCCAGGCCAAATAGATGAACCGGGTAGTGCAGCACTTACTCCAGCATTATATTAAGCCGAGCCAGGATGACTGGGATGTGAAATTACCTCTCATCGCCAGCCTGTACAACAACGTTGTGCATAGCACTACCGGAATGACTCCCAACCAGCTTCATCTTCATTGGAAGCCTAGATCTGCTCTTGACTTTCTGTTGCGCAAGAATCAGCCTACCGCAGCTGCTGCAGCAGGCTGTCGAGCACATCAAGAAGGCTCAGGATGCCATAGTTGCATCTGAGAACAGACACAGATGACCATCAACATTTCAAGTAGGTGAACGAGTCTCGGTTAAGTCATCTGAGTTGGGACAGGAGTTGGAATCTCTCATAAACTAATGCAACAGTACTTTGGATCCTGGGAAGTTATGGATACACTAGGAGATCAACCAGATGGTCCATCATACGTCATTCGCATCCCTGGTCACCTCCACACACACCCTGTTTTTCATGCATCCAATCTGGCACCTTTCGTTGAAGCTAATCAGTTTCCCTCCAAGTGATCAATGCTGCCCCCAACCATGGACAGACACGTCGACATTGATGACATTGTTGAGAACAAGCTGATCACCCAAGCCTCCAGGCAAGGGACGCCCTCCGAAACTGCAGATGCAGTATCGAGTGTGGTTCCTAAAGAAGATCGGTGGTTCACAACAGAAGAGTTAATGAAGACTATTCCACATATTATAAGTTATGAAAAAAAATTGAAAGGGAAGCAGCCCACGGTATAAGGACTTCTCAGGGGACTATTGACGTTGAGGAGGGAGTGCGAGGCTTTCTACCCTCGGCATACCTGCGTAAGACCTCTGCAGAGGACGTATGCCCGCCCTAAGTGAAGGCGGGCCCTTGAATCCCAATGAGCCCCGAAGTCATCAATGTTTGCAAATCTTGGTGGGCACCAGACAATTGCCATGCGACAGTTGGTAACATCCGCCTCGCTCGTGAGAATCAGAAATATCTGTGAGCCTTCCACGCTCTTCCAGCAACGTGGTGGAAGCAAGGAACACCGTACGTTTGTCTGGACGGTTGGGCATGCCTAACCAATTCGGCCCCAGGCCAGTTTCGGAACAGGCCTGGGCACAGACACTATGGCCAAGAGGCAGAGAGCAGGCAGCGCGCCCGCACTTTAGATATAGGAAAGCGTCCGGCCTTGGGGGGCATTCGGGCAAGAAGCCAGTGATGCGACAACGCTGCTACTTCAAGCGCTCGATCGCTAGCACTGGCTTTGGGGCTTGTGCGCGTGTGTGGAAGCGAAGGCTAGGGGGCGCTGCATTATGGCAGCGCCATAGCTCAACCCTCCATAGTCGGGTTGAGCTTGGACTTAGCTAGCGAAGATGGTGGTGGTCTTCGTGTATGAGGAAGAAGACGTGGGTGAAGAAGTCCAGGGTGAGAGAGAGAGAGAGATGAGGATGGTGATGTGAGAGCACATACCTGGTCTTGACTATGGTCTACACGGTCGACATTTGCATGTACTTCGATTGCTGCTGCTGACGTCAACAAGTTACTTGTCATTTCATTGCACATAATGTAACCGTAGGATAGTAGACTAGGCGTTGAGCGCCAATAGGAGGAACAACTACAATTGCCTTGTTGGTGGTGGCGAGAATATGGTTTCATTGACAATTGAGTTCGATGCTTTGGTTCTCCTTCGGCGTAATATCAGTGCAATTCTGGTTTCTGGACAGCATTCGACTACCTGGCTTTTGATGTGATTTGCAATCTGGAAATTTTTCATTTCGTTGTTGCTCATTTTTCTTGCATTTTGCGATTTCGTGATTACAATTTGAATGGCTTGTCTGAGTATGCCCTCAGTGCATCCAAAAGGTTTGCAGAACCCTCCCAACAATCGCGCCAATTGATCACATAGCCTGTTGAACCTCACAGCTTCACAAGTATAAATTGTGGCCGCTTCTTCGTGTTCACTGGTGACAGAATGATGCAACATTTAAACCACAAGTACCACTGAGCTGACCGGTACGAGCCATTGGAAAAAACAAATGTCATACTAATACAAGTCATAGAATGAATCAAAAAGAGGTCGACGGCACATCATTTTCATTCTTTTTCTTTTCATTGTTTTTCTCTACAATAGATCTGAGTTCCTAGGACAATATCTCCTGCTTCTCCTCCTCCTCCTTTTTTTCCCTTAACAATGTCTCCTTCTTTAATGGCAGTATCACTACCAAAAATCACAATTCCTAGATTCTCATTTCCTAGATTCGAGAGTTGCAGAGGCTCTACCAGGCTGAAAAGCATAACCTCAACCAAGAGATCTCACTTCGTCCATCATCTTACAAAATGGGATGGTTTGTTACCTTTTACTTATGCTTTGATGCCTTTTACTTAGGCTATGATGCTACTGTCTTCACCCGAATAGAACACTCGCTCATTATAGTCGTAGTTGGTGAAATATCTAGTCGAGATACAACTATAATAATTGGGCATTCTATTCCAGTGAAGGCGGTAGTAGGCAGCATGTCTTTAATTTGATGTCCCTTTATAACTGGATTTTATTAGAAGGATGCAATTCAAAATGAAAGATATGCACAATGATCTTTGAGAAGGTTTGCTTCGAGTTTACCAAGAACGGGCGTAATTGAAATGAGGCAAGTACTCGTCAAGTTAAACTTCGCATACATCAATAAACATTCACATGAGAGTTCATACGCGAGAAGCCAAATCGAGATGCAATCAACACTTGAAGATGTAGTCTCCAATATTATTATCAATATACAAGAATGTTAGTCTCCGCCGGCTTAGCCGCACACACACGCAACGGGTCTCAACCAGATAGCGACTATCACTTCTCCTCTCTCTCTCTCTCTCTCTTTATCATGGATCGTTACCCAGGATACACCCACTCAGGTTGCTCACACCTCGGCAGTTATGGCCACCGTCCTCCTGCTCTACATCTAGCCTAGCTATGTAGTATATCTCAAGCGCCCCCTTCTTCTTCAGGCGCACAGCGCCCAAGTTGCCTCAACGCACAAGCAGCAGCAGCGCTTCCGCATCTCGCGACTGAACAAAAGATGAGCCATTGCACTGTAGCAGCTAAATAGAGGACTTGGATTCACTTGTCATGGCTTGGCTTGGCTTGCTTCAGACCGGTACCGGTCGGGCACGGCTTGTCTACTGCAAACATTTTGACGGTCCGGTAGCTTCCGAACTTTCCTAGGACATGCTGCAAAATCGGACTTGGGACTGTCGGACTGGACTGGATGCTTCTGGACTTTTCTTGTCCAGTATCGGACGGAATCCTACCGATCTATGATGTTTCGGTATCGACACCTACCAGACTACGACGCTTTGGCCTCTAGACCCTATAGCCTACCCTACGAGACTGCCCCGGGACTTGGGACTTGTCGTGACCCTGAGACCGGGACTGGCTGTCTGCAGCGTGAGTTCTTTCACTCTCGTCGGCCTAATTTCGAGGTCCTCCGAGAAAATTTCAGCTTTATCTATCATACACATTCATTCCTCTTCGGGCCCTCTCATAGAAAGAGATAATGTGAGGGGCCGTCTGTATTAGTTCTTCCCTGGGGAACCAGCGGTCTTCACTGGGCTCCTGGTAGACAAACCTGACCTTATATTGTCGCCGTGGCCTTCCTCTGCAACCTGTGCGGAAAGTATCTTCGGCCACTATTTGGTCTACATCATAACCTTCGCCCATATCTCGTGGAATCATGGAACGACGAGAGGGAAACTGGTCGTTCATAATACACGGAAGCAACTTAGATGCGGAGAATATCAGGTTCGTGTGCAGGTGGGGTGGAATCTCGATCGTGTAGGATGGACCATCTGCCTCTCCTTTGAAATCTAAGACTTGCCATGGTCCCCCATATGCAGTAACAGTTTCTGCGAGATCGCTTCTTTAGGAACAAACTCCTTAAGACTTAACCCATACAAAGTCACCTACTACAAACTGCGATGGTCGTCGATGTTTGTTAGCTTGTTCTACCATCTGGTGCTGGTCCTTGAGGATGTTCCTATTGACCTTCTCCAGATCCTTCTCGTATCGAATGGCAAACTCCCTTGTACTGGGCGGCAGTCTTCGAATTTCAATGGCCAAACCGAGCAAGAGCCGGTTAACCGAGCCCTCATTTTTCACCTCAATTTACAAGAAAACCATAAGGCCATTTCAAGCAAACTCCACACCAATGTATAGAGCGCACTTCTTACTAACATATTATCAAAAAAAAGCAAAAAAAATAAAATAAAAAACACATAAAACAGCACCTCAAAAGTACATTTTCAGGCAATTTTGCCAAAAAAAAAACATCGAAATTTCAGGATTTTCAGGATGATCAACAGCAAAAATTCTACTACCCCTAATGACAACAAATTTGACACACAGCAAGCTTGTCCGAAACAAAAACAGGCAAAAAAAAAAATTCCAAAAAACCATAAAATTTGACCTCGAAACCCTAATTTCAGGATCATTCATGGTTACTCAGGGCCGAAAAGTGGGGGTCCCCGTTAACCGCTTGTGTCGACCGGAAGACATGGTCAGCTTTGATCCATAGACTTTGATCAATTGTTGCCAATGCTCACCCGTGAATCTGCTATCTCGATCACTAACAATCGTTAACGGGTGTTCGTAATCCTTAACCAGTGATTGAGGAATTGTCTAACCACTAAATTTGTTTTTTGCCTCAGCGCGCAGTGGAATAAAAACGACAAATTTAATAAATCTATCTACAACAACCATCACTTGACTCTTCCCGCTTTTGCTTCTAACCTTCGTGTCCATGAAGTCGATCGACACAGATTCACTGGGACTGGACGGGACAGGTAGCGGCCTCAATAGGCCAAGTGGGGATTGTTCCGTTGACACACTTGACAACCCTGGATATAGACGATGCAATTGTGCTTCATGCCGACCTGGGTGTAGAGTCGGAGGAGATTAGCATAGGTTTTCCTCCAACCGAAATGGCCCTCGGTGCCGTGGCACTCTCCCATGATCAGACTTTTGATTGTCTCGTTGTTCGGGATGCATAGTCTATCGAACCTGTTTGTTTTTTTCAAACACTGGTTCGTTGGTTACTTTGTAGTCTGAGACTTCGTGTGGCTCAGTCTACACCCTTTTCATCAGCTCACTGTAAACAGGATCGTCAGTGTACGCAGCCTTGATCTGCTGATGTAACTTGGTGTTTGTATCTAGGTAAGTGATGACGGCACCGAAGAAGTTTGCGCGTCTACTCAACGCGTCTGTGACAACGCCAGCCCATCTAGTCAACTTAGGGGTCATCCAGGCTTTGATTTCCAACCAGCGTAGGGTCTCATGGTCAGGGTAGACTTTAAAATGCCTTCCTGGGAGAGTGTGTCGCCAGTGGTTCAGTGTCTCCTCAAGGCGAATAGCTCGTGCTCATACGTCGACGCAGCGACCTTCTCACTAAACAACCTGCAAGACATGAACTTGACGGGTCGGTACCCCTCTCCATCGTTCTGTTGGAGTACGACGCCAATTTCATATTGGCTTGAGTTAGTTGTGACAATGAATGGAAGTGATGGGTTTGCAACTTTCAAGACCGGGTAGTCAATCAATGCCTTCTTCAATTTCTTGAAGGTTGAGGTACAATCTTTGTCCCAATTCCCTTCCTCAGCAGTCTGCACAGTGGTGCAACTATCATGGTGAAATTCGGTACGGATTTTCAATAGTAATTGGCTTGGCCTCAGAACGACCGCATTTCAATCAATGTATGCGGTGTAGGCCAATCCCTAATTGCTGCTATCTTCGCGTCTTTCGTCTGACTCCATCTCCATCTCGCACATGACCCAAGTACAATACTGGACACTTTGCCCATTCACACCTATTCAGGTTCAACTTGAACTTCGCAATGTATAGTTTCTCTAAAATCAAGCGTCGATGTTGTTGATGCTCCTCTAGAGTCTTACTAAAAATCAATATATAGTCTAGATAGACGACTACAAACTTGTCTAACCACTCCCGAAAGAGATCATTCGTCAGGCCAAACGGCACGACCACAAACTTGTAATGGTCGTAGCGAGTCCTCAAGGCCATCTTGTGCAAGTCTTCGTTCAAACCCCTGTAGTCAATGCACATTCGTAGTCTGCATTCCTTCTTAGGCACGAATAGGACCGGTGCGCCATATGGCAAGAAACTGGGCTTAACCCATCCTCTACTAGTTCATCAAGTTGTTTGTGCAACTCATCTAGTTCTTTGGGAGACATTCGGTAGATTGGCCCTTCGGGCGTTTTGCTATCGGGCTCTATCTCTATCCGATGCTTGATTTCTCTTTCCATTGCTCCTATCCGGGTCTCTCCCACGCTAGCGAACTCTTTCAGCAGTTTTTCAACTTCGGGTGGTGTTGGATCCTCATCCTTCTTGCCCTCACTCACCGGTTTAACATATGCTACGAAGACCTGGTCAACCAAATTGGCTTTGACCATGTGTCTGGCAAACGCAGGGGCACTCATACAACAAAGGGATAGACTGAACTCCACTCCAGCTTCGTGAAACAATCACATTTTCTCTTTGCCACCATCTGGGCTGGGCAGCCAACACTCGTGCTCGCCCATATTCACATCAGCCTACGCAGCCTCCCCCCAATTCATCCCTAAGATCAGGTCAAAAGGCAGGTTATCCTCCACTAAGAGGGTCAGGCAGTACATAACTTTCTCTACCTTGTTCTACTCTCATTTCACGATTGTCTGCAAGCCTGCTCATGACCGGCTCATCCAATTTCAAAACCTTCAGGCCGAGATGCATCTTCTGCAATCCCCTTCGGCTAATGTAGCTACGTGTAGAACCACTATCAAGTAACGGGCCTACTCACTCTCTAATAATTTCTACATCTGGTAAAATTAGTTGCCCTTTACTCTTCTTCTTCATTTCGGCCCAAGCTTGGCGACGAGCGATCAGCTCATCACCGATGCCTGCGAGGGAACCACCCAGAGAGACCCTACCACAAGCGGTCTCTAGACATCTAACTGGGTGGGAGGCCTACATCAGTCTTTGCCATAGGGGCCTTCAGACAAGAGGGTGTCTTTTTAGCGCGCGCTTCTGTCTGTTTGTCTGTCTGAAGGCCCAACAGGAGCAACTGCAGCTCCTATTGGCTGCTCCCTTTTGGGTAGCGGGGTAGTCAGGGCAAAAGCAGACAATGTGGTTAGGATCACCACATTTTAGGCACTGGCCGTTCTTAAGCCTTTGCTTCCACAACGTTATATCTATCCCCATCTCTTTCCATGGTTCCCCGTCCGCAATCCCTGGATGTGATGGCCATGGTCTTCGCCCTCTACCTCTTCCACCTGCGGAGGGGGAACTGTGCCCACCTTGCGGAGAACCACAACCCCTACCTCCCGCGTAATACCTACCGTTGCTACTACTCCCCAAGGAGCCACGTCCTCTTCCTCCACCTCTTCCCCGACCTCCTCTTCCTTGGCCTCCTTCTCCCCGGCCTCCTCTTCCTCCTTGTCACCCTCCCCCGTGGGCTGCAGCAGCCGAATAGTTCCCTCCCTGGGCTACTTGGTTGTTGTCGGGCTCTTCCAGTCCATAATCTATGTTTTTGTAAGGTAGTGCCTTGACTTTCCCTCCCTCCAATGTGACTACAAGACTGTCCTTCCCTTCTATACTGCCTGCGATAGTTTTACTTTTCCATTCGCCCTCCTGTTTGCAGGTCTTTAAAGTAATGCCACTAGTTAGCCTCCATCAGGAAGCAGGCCTGATCTACGACATTCTTACCAAATTTCTCGTAAGTCGTGTTGTCCTCCTTTGTACGGCGGTACAGAGTGGTCCTCAGGGGATCAGGCATCGCTCTCGCGAAGTTGTTGAGAATATGAGTGGGGGTTGGACCGTGATCGGGACATTGCAACAACTCATCCATGGTGGTTTTCAATGCAACGACACTTTTCCATTTTCTATCACCAATATTAAGGATCGGGTGTTCAGTGCATCGGGCCAGGTCCTTGTCTTCGAACCTCTCGTTCAAGGCCTTGAAGAAATCTTCTATATGAGTGCGCTTAGAGTATTCCACCATGGAGGCGCAACCTGCCTCCTCCATCAAGGAGATGGCAAAATTGGTTACATCCCCACCAAGGCACGAGCTCGCCATCAAGACACGGTCCCAATACGGAATCAACAGATACGTGCCCATATGCACCTCCCACTGGTAAAATTTATCCTCCTTCCCGATGTACGTCCACGGAAGCTTCACCTTCATCTTCCCTCCTTTCTTTCCCTTTCGCCTGATTAGGATCTGCCTTTTTGTCCCTCTCCTTCGGAGGACCTTCGTCGTCGTCATATCCACCATCTCCACCTCCACCAGCGCCACCCTGCCTGACTGCAGCGACAATATCTATTAACTTTGAGGTGAAGATGCCTTCCAATTGATGTGCATAGCCCCCAACACGCTCATCTATTCTGTGGGCAGCGACACTTAGTTGTTCCCAAGTGGCTTTGAACTCGTGATTGTGTTGTTCGAGTCGGGCGACAAACTCGTTTATGGCAGTGAGTTTCTGGTTAGTATGTAGCAGGGCGGTAATCATCAGGGCACAATCGTCTTTCCACTCACCCTCACGACCTTTTTGTTCCTTCAACTGGCGTTCAATCTCTTCCGCCTCAGCTCTCCTTTTTTCATCCAACTCCGCCCTTTTCTTTATCAGGAGTCGCTGATGCAATTCATGTTCCCTTCCTGCATCAGCAGTTCTCTCTCAGCGCCGTCCTCTGCCGCCTCCAATCTTGTTGTGAGTTCAGCCCTCTCAGACTCTTCTTCCCACTCATCCTTCCTGAACCCAAACTTCTCCATCCATGTCTGGGTGTCAACAGACTCTCACCAGGCCTTTCCGGAATCGGAAGCGACTTCAAGAGCCCAAGAGGGGCCTGTGTACGTGGCTCGTCTCTCTGACAAACTTGACACGTCTCCACGTACAGCTGAGCATCTCTCATCATCGCGGGCCACCAGAATCGCTGCAGCAGATTAACTGCGGTCTTTTTGTACCCAAAATGACTGGTGGCATCATGACATTCACCTAAAAATAAACTACGCAAAGACTCGCTATTAGGGACACACAATCGTTTATTCCCTGCCTTCTCAAGGAACAACAAGCCATTGACCAATTCAAACTCGGCAGAGGTCTTCTTGTCCTTCGCTTGGAGTCTGCGTATGATCTCAGACATGAATTGGTCCTCGCGATAGGCTTCCACCAAGGACTGAGTAACATTGTCCGTCAGATCGAACTCAGTAATCAGCGCACCTGATAAATCAGGTCTACGCGACAAGGCATCAACAACCTTGTTGTACTCCCCTTTTAGATACTGAGCGTCAAAGTCATATTGCTCAATGACTTCGATCCAACGCTTGAGAGCGTCAGAGAGCACCGACTGAGTTCTCATCCATCTCAGGGTTTGATGATCAGCGAGCACGGCGCCAATACCATATTGGTTGGCATCCGTGGTGACTATAAACGGCTTATCAGGATCAGAAAGTTTCAAGACCTCGTAGTGCGTCAACGCATGCTTCAGATGTCTGAAAGCAGCCTCGCACTCATCTGTCCACTCCCATGGGGTGTCAAGGCGGGACAGATCAATCAACGGAGCGGCCACTATGCTATAGTTCTTAACGAAAGTCCTATAGTAGCCTGTCATTCCTAAGAAAGATCTCATCTCAGTCACAGACTGAGGACGTGGCCAATCACGAATGCTGGCCATCTTCGCGTCATCGGGCTTCAACCCTTCCGCGGATATCACATGACGCAAGTACAAGACACGGGTGAGGCCAAACTCGCACTTCTCGCCGTTGATCTTGAACTTGTGCTGTCGCAGGAGACTAAGGACTTTGTCCAAATGTGCAACGTGCTCCTCGACAGTCTTACTAAAAATAAGTATGTCATTGAGGTACACAATGACAAACTTATCCAAGTAGTCATGGAATATCCGATTCATAGCGTGCTGAAAGGTGCCAGGAGCATTGCAAAGGCCAAAAGGCATCACCACAAACTCGTACAGACCATACCTGGTCTGAAAGGCGGTTTTGTGTTGATCCTCGGGCCGGATTGCAATTTGATGGTACTCGGACTTCAGATCTATCTTACTGAAGTACCGCCACCCTTGCACTCTATCTAGCAGATCATCGATGCGTGGTAGGGGCTCTCTGTTCTTTACAGTGATGCATTGAGGCCCCTATAGTCAATGAACATCCTAAGTGTACCCTCCTTCTTCTTAGGTACGAATAGTACTGGAGATCCATAAGGAGAGACACTCGGCCGGATCCAACCCTTCTCTACGAGTTCCTTGAGTTGTCGGCGAAGCTTATCGAGCTCGCCTGGAGACATCCGATAGATCCTACCCTTCGGGATAGTAGACCCTGGGATAATCTCTATCGCGTGGACGACCTCCCTCTCTACAACCCCTGTCGGCTCTTCAAATAGATCAGGGTACTTGGCAACTACTCCCTCTATCTCCGACGGCATTTTCACCGGCTCGCCTGCAGCAGAGACGTAAACTAAGTACATACCCTCCTCCTGATTTTGCTTATAATAGTTATAGAACGCGGCCTCACACATGCATCCATGAGACTCGATCAGACTACTAGCTTTGAACTTGTGCAATCTGGCGGTCCCTCCACCTTGCAAAGTGTGTTTGACCACTTTTCGGTCCCAGTCAAACCGGGGCTGTGACACAGAGAGGTAGTACATTCCTAGTAACATATCCATTGGGAGCTCGTCACTCACTAGGAACGAGACGCGGTCTCAATTCCCCTCCCGCGTACGGGAAGCAACACAACCTCCTGGAGGTAGTCATTGACTACCATGCGCTGTTTGTTGGCACAGGTCGACTCCACAGGTCGACTTAGGCGCTGCACTCGCCCCTGTAAACACAGCCTCTCAACGCACGCGCGACTAATAAAGTTCCTTGTCGAGCAAGTGTCATAATAGGCCCCAGCCTTGCGGCCGCCAATGACTACCTCGCTGACGAACATCTCACCCTTCGGGGCTTTGACTAGTGTCGTCCAAGAAGCTAGCGGGTCTGATTTAGACCACTCCTCTTCTAGCTCCTCTAAGGACTCAAACACATTCATCGAATAGAGGCTCGATGGGTCTGAACGTGTTTGCGGGACGACGCTGGAGTCAGTAGCTTGGGCCATCTCACCACCTCGACCCTAGCAGGAACAACTACTATTCCTACTGGCCCGACATGTTTCCCAGACTCAAACCTTTCTGAGCTACGGCAACGACTACTCCACCCCCTGAAGCTTCTACGCTGCCCGCCTCTGAACCTACTCCCGCCTGGAAGTTGTCGTCTAGCTCGATAGTAGAACCATCGTTATCGACAAACATTAAGCGGCCCTTCGCCTTCCAGTTGGGAGGCAGTGTCTTCTTCCTACCATCCGTAGTGGGTGCCTGTCCATGCCCTATCTTTGCCTCAAGGTCTAGGTCCATCTTGCTAAACGAAGGAAAGTTGTGCATATTGATGTTGGCCTGACTTGCCAACTGGTTCTGAGAGGCAAAGAGAATCATCTCAGGTACGAGGTAAGTAAAACCTGGGGGTCATAGCGCACCCTTGGGACCCAGATCAGACGCTCAACAGCGTCGGTGGCTTCCCTTACTGACTTAAACTGCCGCGTGTACAGTGTCAGGATCGCGTCAGTGGCCCTTTGGGCCTCCTGAGGATTGTGCCACCTTTCCTCCACCAGCTTAAGGAAGTCATCCAATTTCTGGGTGACCGCCCAAGCGCGGAAGTCATGACCATACCCCTGGAGCTGCACTAAACCGCTCAACCATCTTCCTGCACTACCCTTTAGGTAGGAGGCAGCCACAAACACTTCTTCGTGTGGCAAGGTAAGTTTACACCTAACATAGACTGGCACTGCCCTCAACCACGTGTCAAGGTCTTCACCTCTCTTATCCCCTGTGAAGGGTTTCGGAGCGGCGATGGCCGTCTTTGGAACCCACTGTGTTTGTCCCGGTCCCTGCATCACTCCGGGCTGTGGACCGTGTGACACAGGTTGTTGTGCCAGCTGCTGGGGCTGTGTGCCTAGCGGCTGCACAGGCTGCGAGACAGCAGGCTGCGTGGTGACTGCAACCTGCAATGGAGATTGGGTGTACACTGTCTGTACAGGAACCTGCAAACTAGTCGCTGCTGATACCCCTGATAGCGGCATGCCCAGGGAAACGATCACAACCGATGATGGGGCTACGTATGGGGATCGGTGGGACAAAAGGAGGAGGATGTACAACGGGCCAGGCACTAGGCCCGGACATTGGCGATGTTGCCTGCGCACGACCAGCCAACAGGGCCAGATTTTGCTGGATGTCCTGAAGGATGGTCGTCTGATGGTCCTGCATCTCAACTACATCTAGCAGGACAGACCGTATGATCCTCACATCATCAGTCATGTGCGTTAGGTCCATCTCCTCTAACTCACTGACGTCCGCTTGTCTCCGCTGCATCCTGGCTCTTCTTCTAATCATTCTTTCTTTCTCCGCTTTTATCTGTTCTAATCATTCTTTCTTTCTCCGCTTTTATCTGTCCTCTGCATTCGCTCAGTGTGGTTGGATCTTTTTGACACATGTAGGGGCGGGGGGGGGGGGAGGCGGTGCGGGAGAGGGGGCTTAGAGAGACAGAGAGGGATTCTGGTGCACTTTTTGTCGGCAATCTGGTGAAAGTCCCCAACTCAACTGGCAAAATGCCGTCAAAACCGGTTCACTAGTGTGAGATAAAGTGAAATTTCTAGTATTGAAATCAAATTCATAGATATTATAAGGAACACCAAAAGCAAAGGCAGCTAACTGGATCTCTACGGACATTGAGGTGGGAAAGCATGGGAGGCAACCTGTGAAAGCTCCCTCTGAAAGCACGGGGAGCAACTTGACAGGATTAGACAGATCCCATGTCAACCTGTGGAATCACCCTATGTAATTATTGTGCAAAATAGCATCAGTTTTTTTTTCCTTATTCCTTGCAATTATGAAAGGATTCACGCTGCAGACACCCAGTCCCGGGTCCAGGGTCCCGACAAGTCCCAAGTCCCAAGGTCATCCCGTAGGGTAGGCAGTAGGGTGTAGAGGCCGAAGCGTTGTAGGTCGGTAGCTGTCGGTACCAAAGCGTCGTAGGTGGGTGGGAGTCCGTTCGGTACGTGACAAGAAAATTCCAGAAGCATCCAATCCAGTCCGACCGTCCCAAGTACAATTTTTGCAGCATGTCCCAGGAAAGTCCGGAAGCTACCGGACTGACAAAATGTTGGCAGCAGACAGGCCACGGCCGATCGGTACCAGTCTGAAGCAGGCCAAGCCAAGCCAAGCCAAGCCAAACCAAGTCTTATATTTAGCTGCTACAGTGCAGCGGCTCATCACTTGTTCAGTTGCGAGATGCGGAAGCGTTGTTGCCTGTTGTGCGTTAGGGCAACTTGGGCACTGTACGCCTGAAGAAGAAGAGCGCGCTTGAGAGATACTCCATGGCTAGGCTAGATGTAGAGCAGGAGGTCGGCGGCCATAGCAGCCGAGGTGTGAGCAACCTGAGTGGGTGTATCCAGGGTAACGATCCAGGATACACACACACACACACACACACACACACACACACACACACACAGAGAGAGAAAGAGCGAGTCAAGTCAGAGAGAGAGAGAGAGAGGGTAGAAGCCATAGCCGCTATCTGGTTGAAACCCACTGCGTGTGTTTACGACAGAGCGGCTGGAAACAAACATTCTTGTATATTGGTAATAATGTTGGAGACTACATCTTCAAGTGTTGATTGCATCTCGATTTGGCTTTTCACGTGTGAACTCTCATGTGAATGTTCATTGATGTATGCGAAGTTGAACTTGACGAGTGCTTGGCTCATTTTAGTGGTATCGGAGCCGGTTCCCGCTGCATCCGCTCGGAGTTGAGACGCTGGCAAGGAAGAAGGCCGGCGTGCGGAAAAAGAAAAAGAAAAAGAAAAAAAGAGATTAGGGTTGACAGGATGTTGAGGACCGAAGAAGAAGGGGCATAGCGAGGAGCAAGGGGAGCATGCACCTGCGATCCAGGAGCTTCATCAAGGGAACGTTCAAGGATTGAAGTCCTTCTTTGTCCTAGCCGTGTCGTTTATGCAATTTGAATTTTGTTGTCAATGGTACCTTCCCACGTGCTTCCTTGGTGACCTCTGCTGCAAATTGATTTTTGTTGATGTCATCTTGTTATTCAAGTCAACAGTTGCACTTGGTCTGCCTGTTGATTGGTGAGTCACTCCCCCTTGTGGGGGAAGAGGTCAGGGTTGCCGGCCTACCTGGGGGCATAGGTACCCAGTGGGACCCTAATCCTGTGAGAGTGAAAGTTTCGTGTGTGATGTAGGTCGCCCTAGGGTAGCAACTTGGCAGCTGGATGTATCCCCGGACCTAGTAGGGAGCACGGGGAATGAGTGGCGGCCGCTCGTAAAACAACCTGGCTATGCCCAATGACCGGTACTGACCGGCATGCAACCGAAGACTCTATGAGATGCAGTGAGGAGTTGTAGAGGGCAGTAGGGTTCGCCAACTGTATAATGCACGGGCAAAGTGCTGCAATCAACGAGGAACCATTCTATGTCTTGAGAGTGATCCTTCATATTGGTGGGGCACAACATCCTGCTTGTGTCGTTAAGTAGTTCCTGAGGTCTGTGCTGGCTGACCTTAAACTGTCGGTTGCCACCGGATGTCAGGAGAGCTGTAGTGACAAAAGTGGGAAGGGAATTAGTTGTCAGGCCCTGATTTGGGTTAGTACTAGTATAAGTATTGAGGACAGTTCAGTGTTGAGGAGTAGGTCTAAGTGGTGAGGAGGCGTAGTTGACTTACCTGTGTTGACCCTCGCCATGGATGATTACCCAATGTTTGGTTTCTTGGCCTGTCCGCTCTTTTTTTTTTTTTTTTTTTTGTAATAGAGGGCCCAGTGCCCAAGGCTGATATTACCAATAAGAGGAATGAGGCCGGGGTCCTCACAGTCTGCCCGGAGAAACAAAACCAAACTTGTTGAGAACCAAGCTCAGCGTCCCTCATGTGGTGACTATGATGATGATGATCCTGATGATGATGATGATACTACTGATGATGATGCTGATGGAGATACAAAATTGTATTAACTGTAGTAAGCTATGCTATATCAACAATTCTGGTCTCCTAATCCTAGAGCCACCTCTAGCCCTCCCTGTACCAGGACATTGTAAAACAGAGACAATACCAACCTAATCAATGTCACCCATAGCTGATCTCTCCTCGCCACAGAGCAGCCCCCCCCGGTTCGCCAGTGGATTGCCTTCCCCCCTCGGCAACCCCCAGATCTCTCTACAAGGCCTCACGCTCCTGCCTGTGCAGGTTACAAGGCAACGCCCCAGCTCCGGCCAGCGTCGTTCTGACGTCGGCAAAACAGGGGCACATAAAAGAACAACTCTGCAGATATCGGTCTGGGTTCGACCATCCCTGAAATCCTGTATCCAGGATGTGGAAGAAAACTTGATGCTGCCCAAAAGTTCCAGAACACCAGAAAGCTTAATATAACATTGATGAGATAATGATACTAATGATGATGATGATATTGATGAAGATGATTATGCTTTTTTTTTTTTTTTCGCACCACCTTTATTAGATCTAAAGGATTGTGAATACTATGCTATATCAGCTATTCCGGCTTCCTAATCCGAGAGCAACTCCTAGCCTTCCCTATACTGGGACACTGCTACTCAAAGACAGTACCCACCAGAACAACATCAACCATAGCTGACCTGTTCTCGCCCCTGAGACTATCCCCGGCCCCAGAGGGTGTCAAGGCGGCCCCCCCAATTCGCCACTGGATTGCCTTCCTCCCTCGACAAACCCAAATCTCTCTACAAGGCCTCGCGCTCCTGCCGCGACAGGTTACAGGGTAACACCCCAACTCCGGCCAGTGTCGTTCTGGCATTGGCAAGTTGAGAGCATAGAACAGAGCAACCCTATTGATGTCAGTCCAGGTGCAACCATCTCTGAGGTCGAAGATCCTAATAAAGAAGAAGACCCGATGCTGCTCTAGCTCTCAGAACCYCAGAACGCTGAAAATAACATGATTGGCCCAAGAAGCTTCCAATAGTCACCGCGCAGAGAAAAATTCCCCCTACACCACCACCGCTGTCCCACGCTGCCACCGCCGAGGAGATTCACCCCCCTCCGCTAAGGCAGCCAATCGCCACCTAGAGGGTGCCTTCGCCCTCCCCTTTGTCCCTGTCTGCCCCCGCCGGGTTGCCAACTCTTCCACCCCGGCCCCAGACAAGGACAAACCACAAATCTGCCCCACCCCCGACAGAGCAGCCACCTCCCACCTTGCAGCGCCCCTGTAGAGTAAGGCTCCCCAACGCCCCCCCACCCATTCCCCAAAAATCCCCACCGTGACCGCAGAAACTCTAGCCCGAGATCAAATGAAGCAGTCAATTATCCTCAATGAGGATCTCATGTGATGATGATGAGTATGATGGTGACGACCAACTCACCTGCTGTTTGAAAACAAACTCATGATGATGATGATAATGGTGAGGATAAATAAAGAATGATGATGCTGATCATAGTAAAGAGCAGCACCAACAGCCCCTATGATTACAAACTGATGATGATGATGATGATGATGATGATGATGGCGATGTCGGTAATGATGATGATGATGATTCTGACGCACAGCGTCTTGTAATGACAACATGATGATGATGGTGGTGAGGGCGAGCATCACTAATGATGATGATTTGATGATAACGATGATGATAGCGGTGATGGCGAGCAGCACTAATGATGATGATCTGATGATGATGATGATGATGATGACGCACAGCGCCCTGTGATGACCAAAGGATGATGATGGTATTGATGATGACGCACAACGCCCTGTGATGACCAAAGGATGATGATGATGATGATAATGGTGATGATGATGATGATGATGATGATGATGACGCAATGATGGTGTTGATGACGAGCACCTTTGATGATAGTACCCTGATGACGATGATGGTGGTGACGAGCGGCACCCTGATGATGATGACGAAACATTATCGTGGTGACGATGTCGATGATGATGGTGAACCACGCCCTGTCGATGCTGCTGCTGATGATGATGATGACGAGCAGCACCCTGACGATGATGATGCTAGCAAACCTTGATGATAAAACCTTGATAATGATGATGACGAACATCAGCTTGATGACAAACTGCGCCCCAGATAACCTCGTTGTGATGGCGATAACAGTGTTGAGTGTACTTGATAACACGTCCAAGTTGCGCCCCTGATGACGAAAGCAGTAGTGATAGTGATGGCAAGGATGATGGCGAGCAGTACCCCAATGGCCGGCCGTTACTGTAATCACTCACACTTCAGGGTACCTAGGGCTAACTCCACTGTACTCCACAAACATCGACAAAGCCGACGCGTCTCAGGCCAAAAGCCACGTGCAGCAACGCAGCAGCAATGGAGCAAAACGTGGAACTCCCAAAAACTGAACGCCACCGGGAGTCAGACCACCTGCCACATCAACTTGTGAGATGGTGTGGTCAAGCGCCTGCGGTCTCCTGCGCGTGCGCTAAGTGCCAGGACTTCAAAAAAGGCCGCCATCGCCGCCGCGCGCCATCCCCAGGAACACGTAGCGTCAGGCGGGGCGCAGCGCTCCCGGTAGCGCTGCGCCCTGCTGCAAGGGACGCTGGACCCGGTTTCCAGCAGGTGGCCTGTCCGCTATATGGGGCCCCCTCCTCCGTTTCCTCTTTCCACTGGGATTCGCCCGGACCTTTGGCATGCATGTGGTGAGTTGGTGCGGAGCATCCGCACAACCATGCGTGTGGTGAGCAGGCTGAAATTGGTAGGAGGCTGGCGGAGAAAAAAAAGAAGGATGAGGAGGAGGAGAAAAGAAAGAAGAAAGAGGAGGAGAAAAAGAGATTGGAGAAGGAGAGAAGGGAGGTGGAGGAGAAGGTCCACTGGAGAAACAAGAACAACAGGTTGAGGTAGTAGTAGTAGTAGTAGAAGAAGAAGAAGAAGAAGAAGAAGAAGAAGAAGAGGAGGAGGAGAGGCTGGAAGACCCCAAGCACAGGGTCGAAGGAGGTATGCGTATCGTAAAGCGAAAGTCCGGTCAGTTGCATTTTTCATGGGTACTCTGATCACCAGCAAGAGTGGAATGCGCTATATCTACGTCATTGTGGATAGATTTAGTAAGTTTGCTAGATTAGTAGCGATGCCGGCAACAGCTAAAACGGAGTATGTCATTAAGATGTTCAAAGAGAATTGGGTTAGAGATTTTGGGTTGCCCAAGTCCATAGTGAGTGACAGGGATGTTCGATTTACCAGTGAGTTGTGGAAAGCCGCTGCTGTGGAACAGGGGACCCAGTTGCAAATGACTTCTGGGAATCACCCAGAGTCCAATAGCCAAGCCGAGCAACTGAACCGCGCTGTTCAACACCTGTTGAGGCATTACATCAAGCCCAATCAGGTGGACTGGGATGAGAAGCTTGCTCTCATCGCCAGCTTGTACAACAACGCTGTACACAGCGCCACCGGGGTGAGCCCAAACAGCTTACTGCTAACTTTCAAGCCTAAACTGCCCTTAGACTTTCTTCTTCCTGAGAATCAGACCACTGTTGCACTAGGTACCTTAGAATTTGCTTATCGATATGAACAGAAGATGCAGCAGGCTGTAGAACAGATGCAGAAGGCACAGGCTGCAATGATAGAGTCTGAAAATAGACACCGCCATCCTTCTACGTTTCAAGTTGGGGACAGAGTCTGGGTTAAGTCTTCATAACTGGGACAGGAGCACGGGATTTCCCGCAAACTCATGCCTCAGTACTTTGGACCCTAGGAAGTCTTGGACATCGTTGGGACAGATCCGGATGGGCCATCTTATGTTATCCGGATCCCTGGTCATCTCCGAACTTACCCTGTCTTTCACGCCTCCAAGCTTGCACCTTTCAAGGAAACGGATGAGTTTCCTTCTCGTCGCTCAATGCTGCCCCCAACCATGGACGGAGAAGTGGACATTGATGACATCGTGGATCACAGGGAGCTGCCAGTTCAGAGACCTACAGGCAGGGGACGTCCTCCGAAACCGACGCTGCAGTACCGCGTTCGGTTCCGACATCATACTGATCCCAAGGAGGACCGCTGGTTCACAAGGGAAGAACTCATGCAGACCGCTCCCCAAGTTGTAGCTCATTATGAGAAATCTCTGCAGAAAGGAAAGCGCCCGATGGTCGAAGATTGAGCTTCTCAAAGGACTGCTGAAGCTAAGGAGGAGGGAATGCGAGGCCACTGCCTCTATGAGCCCCTTTCGGCCCCTTTTTTACAGCCCGTCGGCCGCCCTAAGTGAAGGCAGGCTCGACGAGGCTTTCAGGGCCTTATTTCGGCCTCTGCGTAATTAAGGAAATTCAGGCAGTTGCGCAGTGCCAGTTGGTTGAGGAAACCCAGGCCCTGGGCCGCCTGTGTGAATGACTGTAAAGCAGGCCCTGGGCTGGATATGGGTACTGGGCCACACACATGCTAAGGCAGTTGGGCACATGCAACTACCGCAGGCCCCAGGCCTGTTCTCGATCATACTGGGCCTCAGGCTACCGGGGCCTATTGGAAGCTTCCTGGGACTGGACGCAGGCAGGCCACTTCGATATAGCAAAGGGCCTGCCTCCTCATTCGGCATTCGGGTGCTGGCTGCATGTTGCGCAAGCGCTGCTGCGCTATTTGCTGGTTGGCGTCTACGCTCTCACGGGCGAGCAGGAAAGGAGCACGCAGCCATAGCCGAGCTGCGCTGCTGTAAGCTGGGTGATGCGCAGGGTAGTCCATGGGTGCTAGTGGCATCTGTGCGTTGGGGAACGAGGTTGTGGGTGCGGCGAGAGACATACCTGGTGCTGGAAGCGTGCGACATTGGTCACTGTATGCTCGTACTTCGGGAAAGTTGTTGACGTCATCTTTCGGCATCGTAGTATAGGCTAGATAGGATCTGCCACATGTAGTCTGGGCGTCGAGCGCCAGATAGGATATCAACTCTGGTTCTTCGTTGATGATGATGGGACTATTTCAGCATTGTCAATTATGAACTCTTGGTGTGTTCTTATTTGGTGAATCTCGTGATGCAATTTTGTTGTTGGTTCAAGGTCACGACTATCTGGACTCATATGTATGATGTTGTTTGATTGCTGAAGTTCGCTATTGCTCATCTTCCTTGCAGTAGATAATTGATTGTATTTTATCTACTTATTGAGTTTCCTATTTATTCATCTCGAAAGAGACATAAGAACCAACCAAAAACTTGTTGAAACCACCCAAAAAACACAAACACATATGTTACAAATTTGTGCTCCATTATTTGACAATCTGAGTGGTCCCATCAAGTGGCCTCTTTCAGGGGCCTATTTATGCAATTCTTCGTTGTATACCGAATAAACTAGGGGTTATTGCTGCAATAGATCTTGTCTTTGTTTCACTATTTGTTTTACCTTTTATCAACACTTCATATGTACGAAGTTCAACTTTTAGACCCATTCATCAAAAAAAAAATTGTGGCAGATTGTTTAAAATTTCACTACATGCGGGAACGTGCTCTGGCCTTTGGCCCTTTGTTTTGTGTGTCAAATTCGATACATGTACAAGTTCACCTTACTGCGGAAAAAGGTATTTGAACCCTCAACCTTGACCTTGGCAAGGCTATAATCTACCATTAAGCTATTCCGCCATCAATCCACTTTGTGGTGCGCTCGCCGTGAGATGAGAGGGCCCAGGAAGGAAAATCAAATAAGAGAAAAGAAAACGCTTTTGTGAGCACGGCTCGCTAGCAGAGCAGAGTGGGCCCAAGTAGATTTGTACTGGGTCCACCATTATGAGTCACTTTCTCTATAAGCACTCACACTCCTATGGGGCAGAAGGCATAAAGCGTAAAATGCATTGAAGAATCAATACTCGAACGATTGATTCTTACTCTTTCTTTATTTACCCCTAACCACAAGTCATCCCCGTATTTTGACACATATGTGGGTTCAGCCCTCCAAGGCTTGTTAGAGACTCTCCTCAACCTGCTCATGGCTATATCACCTGGTTTGCCTTTATGAGCCGAGTGCTCAACTAACCCTTCGTAAATTACCTGCTGCAGTTGCAGATTGCACTTTATATTGCTGAGAAAGGCTTACAAAGTGCAATAACAAGACACTGAACGAATGTACTCGTAGTTACTTTTGAGTCACTGGAAGTAAACCAAACACAAACTGCAGCAGCTGACCTTAGACAGTAAGACTACAAATGCCAATGCAAGTGCCTCCTCAAATTGCTTGTAATTTTCTTTGGATAGAGTCATATCCTCGTACCGAGCCTACCTACCGACATATTTCCACTTCTTTACCAAATTCCCATGAAGGACCAGATCTTCATATATGTATTCACATTGTTCTTCAGGGACGATTTAGCACACTCTTCATGTTAGATCCAGACACTGTGATCAGAAGTCATGTATCTTATTGGGGGAAGACAGTAGTCGATGGTGGTGTGCCGTTCGCATTAGCAAAAGCGGGTAGCATGTTCTTCCAAGGCACGAGAGGAAGTAGAATCCTCCTGGGAAAACCAAAGGGTCTAGTGTCCCTTTGCTTTAGTAAAAGTACACTGTCAAGGTACGCCCTTGAGTTTTCCTCTTGGGGTAAATGCTCAGACCTTTCTGAGCTTGTTCAATAAGGACGCATCGTTCACCGCTAGTTCAATGAGGACTCACCGCTCACTGCTTGAAACACGTATCAACTGGCCTAGCTCGGTACTTCTGAACTGTTGAAATACAGTTGTAAATTCGAAACTTCACTGGAAGCTGACGAGTAAAACACTACCATTAAAAAAAAAAAGGAAAAAATGATGGGGCGAACATGTGGGAAGAGTGAAGATGTTGATAAACAGTGCGTTGTTCACAACTTTGCCTGGTATCTTCGCCTGTGACCAAACTGGACAAAGATTGTGTATTCCTCATCAAGAAGAAATTAAAAGTTCGTTGATTGGGGAATATTGCGACACTGAAGGACATTTTGGTTTCAAGAAAACTTACGTTAAGGTTAGAGAACGCTTTGAATGGAAGGGATTGAAGGAAGACGTACTAACTTATGTTCGTACATGTCTGGTGTGTCCGAGAAACAAACCTTTACACGAGAATCCACTTGGTCTTCTGAAACCGTTACCGATTCCCCGCGAACCAGGTGAGTCTATCTCAATTGATTTTATGAGTCTCACCAAAAGTCGAAACGGCAATAGTCAAGTAATGGTTATTGTGGATCATTTCTCTAAATATGCCATGTTTGTTCCCTTACCCGCGGAAGCACGAACAAAACTTGTCATACAAAAGTTTCAGATGCAATGGGTGACTGGGTATGGTTTTCCTCACTCTATTGTATCTGATCGTGATGCAAGGTTCACAAGCATGTCATGGTAAAAGCTCATGGAAGCATACGGTACACGATTTACCATGCCGTTAGCGCGACACCCTGAAACAAATGGACAAAGTGAACAGATGAACAGTTTGTGTCAGCAACTTTTGCGTATGTATGTAAGACCCGATTAGATTGATTGGGACGAGAACTTACCCAAGATAACAAGTGCATACAACAGTAGTGTTCATACCGCTACAGGGCGCACGCCTATGCACTGCACAAGGGCTGGAAACCTAAGCGTCCCATTGATGTGTTAACACGGGATCAGTTTCTTAGGTTTACCTCCAGGAACCCGGGAGTATGCAGTATTGTTTCAAGAAGACGTTAAAAAAGTAAAGGACAATCTAAAGAAAGCTCAAGACCAAATGATTGAACAAGCTAACAAGCATCGTTGACCCTCAACATTCAAGGAAGGTGATCTAGTTAGGGTCAAGTCCAAAAAGTTTTCGTTGGAAGAAAATGTGTCTCAAAAACTTTTGCCCGTCTATTTTGGACCTTGGGAAGTTCTTAAAGTAATTGGGGATGCAGAGGAACCGTCTTATCGAATTGATATTCCCCCTCACCTCAAAACGTATCTTGTCTTTCACGCGTCCAAATTGTTACCCTATGTACAAAGAAATGAGTTCCCACACAGACCTTCTATGATTCCGCCAGACATGGACGGCGGATATGAGGTAGACAGAATCATAAGGCATGGGTACTTTTCTACAAGCGGACGTGGACGACCCCAGAAGCAGTTCAAGGTACGTTTCAACGTTTCAAATCTCAGGCACCATCTGAGGACAGATGGTTCAATAAGCGAGAATAACTTGAAACTGCTTCTGATATTGTATCTGCATATGAACGTGGGTTAAAGTCTTAGTTATTTCTGCGATGGAACTCGAAAATGGGTCGGCAGGAATGCAGTAACCCGTGTTCTACAGCAGTCTGGTCCTTCGAAACGGAGCCCAGACGACGCAGGTCAAACTCGGCCTGCGCCAGGCAGTGTGACCACGCACTGCCTAGGAAAGTCAAAAGTCTAAGTCAACTGTCAAAGGTACCACGCCCAAGCCCTTGGTCGGATACATTCACTTGTTGTGCGTAGGTACCCGGACAGCATCAAGACCACAGGGAGTTCGGTTTCAGGGAAATATGGGCCGCCATTTGTCTTGAGATCTCGACGGCCTAGGGAAGCAGTAACCGGGGTCCAGACCCTGCATCAACCGAAATCTCCAAACTGATTGCCCAATGTCGTCAGGCGTTGCAATGAACCCAGATCGTGAAGACACTTGTCAACAATGAACCCAGATCGTGAAGACACTTGTCAACAATGCAAGCCTAGATAGATATCAACCTGCTGATGATCGTCAATAATCATAATCGTGTCCAGATAGAATGAGATGGGGAAAACATACATAGACGAAAAGAGAGGAGGGAGAATAGACTTAGAGTGGAGAAAACAATGCCCACTTCTGCTTCGGGCTCCCTCCTCTATCACCACCTCAATAATCAATAGTCCGAACATAAGTCTGAAGTTCTATCTCAATTTGCCACGTGGCACGTCAACCTGTCATCAGGTATGTATCTACAATCGCCCCACAGTCATGATCTCCTTCCGAGCGACGATGAATCAGAACAGCAATACCAGTCACGTAGCCTCGCCACGTCAGCAACAATATACGTGGCAGCGGCCACGTCAACGGCAACGTGTGGCAGCTGCCACGTCAGCATGCCCAAAAGACAATTGCCAGCCAGCCACCATGTCGAGCCAGCAGCACATCGTCGTGGCACCCAAGTGCCAGAGTAGAGCCAGCGTCCAGCTAGCGCCGCAGCGTCGCGCTAGCGTCGTAGTCAACGCGTGAAGTCAGCATTGACGCAAGACAGAATGTCCTCCCAGCCAGGTAGTCCAGGCTTATGTAGCGTTGTTGCGGGGTCTGGACCCCGGTTACTGCTTCCCTAGGCCGTCGAGATCTCAAGACAAATGGCGGCCCAGATTTCCCTGAAACCGAACTCCGTGTGGTCTTGATGCTGTCCAGGTACCTGCGCACAACAAGTGAATGTATCCGACCAAGGGCCTGGGCATGGTACCTTTCACAGTTGACTTAGACTTTTGACTTTCCTAGGCAGTGCGTGGTCACACTGCCTGGCGCAGGCCGAGTTTGGCCTGCGTCGTCTGGGCTCCGTTTCGAGGGCCCAGACTGCTGCAGAACACGGGTTACTGCAGTAAGTTCGGACCTTCACTGGAAGCTGACGAGTTAAACACTACCATTAAAAAAGAAAAGGAAAAAATGGTGGGGCGAACATGTGGGCAGAGTGAAGATGTTGATTAACAGTGCGTTGTTCACAACTTTGCCTGGTATCTTCGCCTGTGCCCAAGGCTTTGTCATGTAAACATCACAACCTGAAAGACAGGCAGAGAAAAGAGAAAGACAGGCGGAAAATCTGTCCCCACTGTCCCAAAGCTGTTGTGCAATCTGGCACCTTCTCGTCTACCTGGAGCTGCTGTCAGTCCACATCACTACCGTCTCTTTTTCCCCTTCCCGCTCCTCACCGCCCCAATCCCCACCACCCCTCAATGAAAAGAGACACTACCATCTCCCTCCCCTGACCCGACAGAGCACAGGGACTTCATTACTCCTCTCCATATTTCACTGGGAACCTGCTTCCAATAGCTTCATGAAATACCAGGTATTCCTTCTATCTCAAGGGGGAAAGGAGGCTGCAGTGAGATATCCATATTGAACAACACCAAAAACGTGTGCCTGTTGCTTGGCTGGCACTAAGAACACAAAAGTCACTCAGAAAGATAGTTGAGGTTCCAGAGAAAGGTTCTGTACGTCCTGCCAGCGAAAGGGTAGTTCATGGGACGACCCGTGAGTTCTCCTGCCTGTGCTCCCTATGCCTGGACCGGATGAGAGGTTATGTGGATTCCGCAAGGTATATGCCAGTCAAAGGCGAGTGCATGAAACAACCTGCAAGTTCTCCTGCCTGTGTTTCCTACGCCTGGACCGGATGTACCACAGCAGTACATACATTTACAAATGCGACCAGTGCAGCTATGCCTACTCAGCGAAGATCCGTGAACTTATGGATTTTTTCTTTTTAAATAATTTGAACCATTTCTCAATCTATGGATGTCATCCTAGTGGGTCATGCTAATCTTCTCTGTATCATTCCGATTTTAACAGATGTCTGGAGGGATAGAACTTGTGGATTCTTGATCCACGGAGTACACAATTTGTGTGTTGTTCGCACAGCCAGCTGCAGAGAGCAGAAAAGATGCATAGGGCTGAAGGACAAGAGAAAGGAACAGAGAGGGCAGAAAGAGAGGAGGAAAATGATGGTGATGAGAGGAGGAAAAGGTGGCAGAGAAGAACTATGGATGCACGGAGAGAGGGATGCGGGACGGGAGGGAAGAAGAGGGAGAGATTATGGGAGACGTATTGAGGAAGGGAAGCAGAGACGGGCAAAAAGAGCAGGGAAAGTGGAGACGGACAAAAACAGGAGGGAGGGAGGGATGGGAAACGGGCAAAAAAGAGCAGGGAAAGTGGAGACGGAAACAGGAGGGAGGGAGGGATGGGAGAGTCAGGGGGAGAAATGAAGCATGGAGCAGGGAAATCAGGAACTGAGGAAGGAAGGAAAGAAGGAGGGAGGAATTAGGGAGAGCGACAGAGGGAGGGAGGGATAGACTGCAGAGGAGGGGGGAAGGAAGGGAGGTGGCTGAGGAAACGAGTGACAGAGAGAGAAGACATGAGGGAAGTAGGGAAACGAGGAAGGAAGACTTTAAATTTCCATGCCTGCATCGTCATCCATGCACGGAGGAACAGAGAAGCCACCCCAAGATTCCAGGATGGAGAAATGATTGTCATCCCAGATTTCAAGGCTGCAATTATCTCGTAATAATGTGGAAAGATGTCTCTGCATAGTCATCCCCTGCGGAAGAGAGATGACGGCCTTGAACATCATCAATCAAGCAAACAAGCGCCAATGACCCAGGAGCGATTCACTGTCTCACTGTTGTTTCACTCTTCGCAGAGTGAATGGTTGGAACTGCCCCAACGCACCCCATCACTATTGGAGCCACCATACCCATATCCCAACTTTCGGCAACTTGCTTCCCTCCCACCCCAACCGCCAACCCCCCTCCCCCTGCCTTGATTTTCTAAGTGGAAGCAATAAGGTGGTTGCCCATGACTTAGAAAACATCATGAGCAGTTTAGCATTTTCCTGCCAACACCACCTGATGTGTTCGCCAACTTTCCCAAATGGAACATACTTTTATTAACGTTCAGTCTAGACCCAGCGATACTGACCGTATGTTCTATTTGGGCGAAGACAGTAGCCACACTGAGTCCAACCAAGTCTACCCATAGCCCAATCTTCGACCACTCGATACCTCCCCACTTTCTTTATTAGAAAGGGTGACCGCCTCAAGATATCATCATCGAACTGACCGGCCCCACCTGATTCAGAATTATTTTGTTCTGCTATCTGATTGCAACTGGATTCAAACTTGGGTCTGTATTTCAATAGTTCATGGGTGTACCTCCCCACCTTGGATGTTCTATGCAAAAGAAAAGCAGTGTTCGCCCCTCTCCAAAAACATCACAAGGAGCTTTGTATTTCCCAGCCAACTCCACCTGATGTATTTGGCCATGCTGAGTCCAACTCTACTATATTCTACAGTTGTATCTTGCGCAGCCGGCTACTTAAAGACTCCACAAGCTGTCTCCCACCATTGCCTACCCCCTATGACTTTTCTTCCAATGAATTGTTGTAGTTCTTTTGTTCCTGCAGCAGGTTGCCAGAAGTCTGGTTCCCTCTTCCCACTGTCGGTGAATGAATTGGATACCCTTTACAAAAAGGGGAAGCTCAGAAAACACATACACAACCTTAAGAACAACGAACGAGAAGGCGAACATACTGCTGACACCCAGAAGCATGTACCATGCTTGGCCTTCCAGCAACTAACATGTACACTCTGGGTTTTCCCTAGAGGTTCCACGACAAGTCGTGGTTGCGGTTCTGATGAGCTCTGCAATCTGGTCCTCCTGCTGTCAAACTGCGGCTGGCTGCCTCAAGTGCTTCTCCTTCTGGGAGTGAACTTTCAACACTGCACCATAGCATCTTTTACGGACCTGCCTGATCTCTACCACCTCTATCAACCTCACTTACCCCATTTTTCATCTGATGCAGGCTGAGACCAAGCATGTCCTCAGTTATTGTGACTGCACAACTTCTCAGCAGCACTGTGTACTTCTCGATCAGGAGCACAGTGGGAGTTACAGAAAACTTGTGAGAAAGCGAAAAGCAGAACAGTGTACAGTTTTATAACATCGTCAAGAGGATACTAAAAAAGAAGTAAAACAAAGAATTTATATCTGTAGATCCTGCACAAGAGTAGAGTGCTGATCGGATACTCGTGAATAGATCCGACCACACCTCTGAATCCCTTCATCTGTGCTAAACATCTGCACACCAGTACTATGCCTATGGATAATCGTGGGATCTGACAGCATGTGTGGCCTGAATCCCTGCATATAGCTCTGTCAACAGGCTTTGCACATTGGTGTCATGATGCAGGGAAGACGTCTCTCTCTCTCTCTCTCTCTCTCTCTCTCTCTCTCTCTCTCTCTCTCTCTCTCTCTCTCTCTCTCTCTCTCTGTCTGTGTGTGTGTGTGTGTGTGTGTGTGTGTGTGCTGTCTCTTATACACATCTAGATGTGTATAAGAGACAGCTCTCACACACACACACACACACACACACACACACACACACACACACACACACCACCTGATCATTGGTCTGGATGAGAATTCATCGCTCTCTCAAAAGTGAACACTATCATGAGCCGAGCTTCGTCTCTCTGTAGTGGCCGGTGAATTATCTCCACCATCCGATGCTTTAGGCCCTCTCGGCCTACGTCTCGCCTTCCTCTTTTTCCGAGGCTCACCTTCCGGAGGAGAGGGTTTTTGACTTTTATACATGTCCTCCAACATGATATGCCGCACTCGCTCCCTCGCTTTGCGTTGAGCATCCTCTGGGAAATGGGAGCGGACAAAGTATTCCATGTAATACACGAGGGCTTGTTTGCAGTTCCTCGGCCCAAATATGGGACTGACGGGGCCCCAAGGCAGATCAAATGTTTCCCATAAACCATGAGCCATAGCTGCTGAGGCCAATAGACCAATCACCAGGGAGCCAGGGTCGGTTAATGCATCCCACAAGCCCATGATTTTTGTTGATGAAGCCTCTCTGATTTTGATAAGTGCACAAATGTGGAGAAAGAAACTCGCTTGCTGGTCCAAACCACCCAATCCTCGCCCTGCACTACACAAAACCGCTGTGGTCGGTAGGAGCACATGCAAGCGCATGACTGAAAAGGACTACCTTGCTGGAGCACATGCAACAGCATGAACCAAGGCAGAAGCATGTACCTGTTGTTCCAGGCCCTTTTACCATTGCCATCACCACCTACATCAAGGCCATGGAGACGTCAAAGGCCAATGTCGAAGCCGAACCCTTACGGGGCTTGGTTTGCCTCAGGTCATGTCCATCGACACACTCATAGGAATCATTTTGATGACCAATCAAGAGATTCAATCCGTGAGCAATACTGATCGATGCTCGAACATATAGTTTATTTTGCTTCAGTTTCCTTTTATCTAAGGCAGAAGCGGGCCTCTTCTAAGTCCCCTGGTGGACCCATGGGAGAAAGTGGGAACGCGAAGGACATGGAACAGTGCCCACTTTTGCCTTCAGAGTGTTGGTAGAATGCACGGTGGCACGTCGAAAATTGTGCCGCACGGTGAAAACAAACTAAAACTTGTGGTGTGAAATGCAAAATCAATTCAAGATAGGCGGCATAGACACATTTTACTCGACGTAGTGGAAAATAAATTTCCAAGCACCGCGCAACACAATTGCACTCTCCCACGGCTGGGAACACACTTGTGTCACACAATGCTGGCCAGCATGTGCATGGGCGCGTGTCATCATATTCACTATACACAACTCCACAAAGAAAAACATGACTGTGCCAGACTGTTTTGCCGGACTTTCACCAACTCATCGGGAGGTTGAACCCCAGCAGTCTGCCCAGGATTCATTTGACCAATGGATAAGGACTCACCACGTCGCCCAGAGTTTGCGATACCCCTGAAAAAAGTGATAGACTTTACTCACACCAACCCTGCAATCCTAGCAGACTGTCGGTCCAAACCCCTGACAAGAATGGCCGTAACTCTGAGAAATTGATCTCTCTCTCTCTCTCTCTCTCTCTCTCTCTCTCTCTCTCTCTCTCTCTCTCTCTCTCTCTCTCTCTCTCTGTCTGTGTGTGTGTGTGTGTGTGTGTGTGAGAGAGAGAGAGAGAGAGACTGACTTGCATGCCCATTCAGCCGAGACACCGAGGCGAGAGAGACAGAGTCAGATTGAGAGAGATAGAGAGTTGCATCCCCATTCACCCAAAACACCGAGGCATGAGAGACACCGAGTCAGACTGAGAGAGATAGAGAGTTGCATCCCCAGCACACATATTTTAGGGTAACCAGGCCGAGGTACTTCTCCACGCGGATGCCAAGGACGGCTGTAAACAGGAAGACAGACTTCTTGCAATTACCACCTACACATCCCTATTTCAATATCTAAACTTACTAAATAGTGTACATTCGTCTATTACCCCTCTTTGCCTGCCAGCATACCATGCACTCGAGCAGCCTCCCCCAAGGCTCTTTCAGTGTCATGGTGCCCTTAGCAAAACGTGTTCCGGCATGATGAAGAAGAAGAAGAAGAAGAAGAAGAAGAAGGGGGGTGTCAATATATATACCGTCACAAAGATATCAGAGCACAAAAACGAAAAAAAACAAAAACATCAACTCATTTTTTATCTCCTTACTTACAACTCCCCCTGTTCAAACCTCTTGCGTACAAGGCCGCCCACATGGATGTAGGTTGAGCGGTGGCTGTCCCCACCCCCTGTGTGCCATATCGACCCACTTGCACACAGCCAAAAGGCAAAGAGGCAAAGAAAGAGGAAGGGAACAGCCAAATATAACAAAACGGGGGAACAAACATAAACAAATCCTAGATGACAAGTTCCACATGCAAGCACCACGCCAAACGACGGGACAAGACAAACCAGGATATCAAAACACCCTTGCCTGCAAACAAGCAATCCCAGATAACAAACCTTTCGTGCTCGCCAGCGAACTGCGTCAACTCCAAGACTCCTTTGCGATTGTTATTTGTTGCAAAAACTGGTATCGATTCCATCTTTCTGATGCTTCGCTGGTCTAAACTAAAATACTGGTACACCACCAACGGCAAAAAAACATAAAGACAATCCCAGATGACGATTCCCACAGAAAAGCACCGCCCCCAACGCACAGGCCGAACAACGGGAAACAGCCACTAGGATGCCAAAAGGATAAGAAAAAAACCGGATGACAGGTCCCACATGATATATATATATCGTCACAAAGATGTATCTGTTTAACGATATATATATATATTCTGATATTTTGTGACAATATATATACAGTTCGTCACAGCCGCTCGTTTGTTGTCCTCTTCTCCCTCTCTGCCTACGGTTTACTGGGCAGGTCCGTCAAACAGAACTGCCCGGTAAACCGTAGGCAGAGAGGGAGAAGAGGACAATATATATAACACAAGTATATAATTCCCCTACCCCCCCGCGCCACAGGATCAAGAAACCAGAGGAAGAGAAGGGAAGCAGGGATTGAAAAACAGAGGACAAGGGGAGAAGGGAGATATAGATGTTGGCATGAGACGTAGAGGAGAGAGAGAGAGAGAGAGAGAGAGAGAGAGAGAGAGAGAGAGAGAGAGAGAGAGAGATTCGTAGATCAGGAGTACAACGAAGAAAGAATCGTTGGACACACGTTGAAAGAACGTGAGAGAGGGAAAAAAACAGAGAGAAAGAGGAAACGATTGAAAGAAAGAAAAATTATGGAAAGGGGGTAGGCAACCGCTACGAGGGGGGAGGGAGGAGCGAGGAGGGAGGAGGGAGGAGGAGAGATAGGATAGGAAAACGAAAGGGATAGGAAGACAAACCTGGCGCCGACGGTATCCGAGCAACCATTCAAACAAGCACTCAGCGAGCATTCAGCGAACATTCAGCGAGCATTCAAATGCCAAATAGATGGATAAGGATGGCTCAGGGATACCAAATGAATGGCGATGGATGGATGTGGGATGCCAATTAGATTGAGAAGGGCGGTGACCTGACGGACAAAGAGAGGGAAACGGTGAAGATTAGGCAGAGGAGCGGACGAGATGGCACGTGAAGAAGGGGCATGCCGTCAACAACAGGAAAATCGTGGGTCGACTAGGGAATGGAGCAGGACGATGTCAGAAGTACTCTCTCTCTCTCTCTCTCTCTCTCTCTCTCTCTCTCTCTCTCTCTCTCTCTCTCTCTCTCTCTCTCTGTGTGTGTGTGTGTGTGTGTGTGTGTGTATGTGTGTGTCTATGTGCGCGCGCGCACGTTTGTGCATGTGCAATGAAGTTCCAATCAATCTCCAGGGCGCTGCACATGGGCAGCGAGGAGAGTTCGTACACAGAGTCTCTACCTGCTAAGGGCTCGGCAAAACCCAGGGACAACCAAGTAGACTGCATGATGCATGCGAACGGCCGAGTGCCAGTAGCCAGCGACCACAATCTCGCAATTTGACATGTGTATGTACTTTGCTCTACGCGGGGGCTCGCCTCGACTTCTCATTAAGACATGAGCCCCTGTCATCACACGACGTTAGGTGAACCTGCCAACCCATTCGACGCTGCGCTGAGGCCCGGCGTATTTGGAGAGACCCCTACCGGGGAGGCTGACGTGTTATGGCAACCCTGCGACCATCAATCGAAATGGGAAGACATGGGGTGACGAGGGGTGCCGGGGAATCACATGGGATAACCTTCCCAGGACAGTAAATGCGGCGCTGAGCGCCGGTGTATTTGGGATAGCCTTCCACCGACGCGTGTCATTTGATATTGGAGCAACTAAGTACACAAAATTGTAGAGATTTGTATAGGAGAGAGTAGTGGAGCGAGACAAATTATTCATATTACTCCTTTGACCAGGTAAGTTGGGATCAAGGTGAAGCGATTCGGACAAACGAAAATTCAATTGGACAATCATCAAACCGAATTGGTCAGTTCGATTTTCCTATTTAGTACATTATCGGAACCGATTTGGACAGCCGATATAGGTTCGCAGAAGTATTGAGCATTTTGGACATATCAGATTTAGGTTGGGAGAAACGATGAGCGTTTTGGACATACTGGATATAGGTTGGGATAAATGATTACCATTTTGGACAAAATGATTTCTCCATGCGTTGCAACTGTTTGGCGCGTTGTTGGAAGGGAGGGGAAAGGAAAGAGGAAAGACAGAAGGAAAGGGAAAAAAGAAGGGAGAGAACACGAGGCCATGATGGCCGAGTACGACACAACTGCTGAATCAAAAAAGAGGCACGACACGACCAAGAAGACTACAAAGTTAACACCACAACGACATCGATTACTTAAAAATATCAGAAACATACAACATACATCGTCATAAAGAACTGCGACGATATATATTGTCAAACAGAACTGCCACGCAAACCGTAGGCAGAGAGGGAGAAGAGGACACTATATGTACGGGGACAAAATATATACGTCTAAATATATCGTCACAGAGAACTGCCCGTATACATTTATGCGTTACAGCATCAACTTCGAGAAGGTGGACAAGCGATACGGGACAGGGTATTGAACGAGAGGGGGAGAAGAGACATAGGGGGGGAAAGAAAGGCCCGCGGCGCACCGCTCACCAAATGTGAAAAAACACAAAAGCTGCGGTGGGGAATACTAGCACGCTGTATGGGAAGATGCATTCACCATTTCGCACGTGATGATTCCGGGAGGGAGAGGAGAAGATTCAGGGAGAGGAGGACCCTTCCTGTGCTATCGGCAATATCGTGAAAAGAGAAAAATGTGTCAAAGAAAGGAAACAGCAATGTTCGACGGCGAGGAGGAGGGAGATGAGACGAGGAGGAGGGAGATGAGAAGAAGGGGATGAGTGCAGATGGAGGGAGGAACAGAAGGAGCACTAAGGAGCAGCTGACAGAGTAACTCAGGACGTGCGAAATGTTTCAACAGAAGGACATGGACGCAGGAATTGCAGGAGGAGGAGACGTACACAATTACTCCTCTGATTATCATCTCTCTCTCTCTCTCTCTCTCTCTCTCTCTCTCTCTCTCTCTCTCTCTCTC
>BFEA01000777.1:237277-259426 GCA_003427395.1 Chara braunii
CACCCCGGCCCCGCCGCCTAGTCGTAACCCCGCCGCCTGCCCGCACCCCGCCGCCACGTGGTAACCCGTACCCCTGCCACTCCGCGATCCCACAACCCTGCAACCCCACAACCCCGCCAACCCATATTGGAAACAACGAACTCCTCGTGACCGTCCACCATGATAGGTGGAGGGCGCTCATAAGGGCGTCCGGCGAAGCGCTCGGACGGTCTGCGATAAGGACGCAGCAAGGGGACGTGGTAAACATCGTGTACGCGAGCCTGTCGAAGGTAATCAGGTAGCTTCACACGGAAGATGACCGGACTAGCGGCAGTATCAGAACCGACGGCCTGAAGGATGCGGCATGGACCGAAGAAACGACGCCTGAACTTGCGAAGCGTATCTGCTTCGAACTGTAAGTGGCGTGCGTCGACGAGCACATCGTCACCGACTTTGAATGGATGATCCATTCGTGATCGGTTCGCTCGTGCGGCCATGCGAGTCTGGGAGTCGGCTAAACTCTCGTGTGCGCGCTTCATAATCGCCGCCATGTGGGCGATCCAGTCGTCAAGCGCAGGGCAGCGAGTGTCTGGACGCAACCCCGATGGTCGTAGGAAATCCTCGGGTACGCGAGGGTGGTAGCCGAGGTCGCAATAGAATGGCGACATCCCCGTGGCTGGCGAAACAGCGTGGTTGTACGCAATATCCATGTGGGCTAAGTGTAAGTCCCACTGCTGGTCATCCCTAACAAACTTTCGGAGGATATTACCGAGAGTTTTGTTGGTGACCTTAGTCTGACCATCCGTCTGAGGGTGGTAAGACGATGAGAAGCGGAGTTGGGATCTGTACACCTTGTGTAGGCGTCGCCAGAATGTGCTGGTAAAGCGCGGGTCACGGTCGGAGATGATACTCTGAGGTAAGCCGTGATCTCTCACGACTCGGTCGAAGACGATGTCGGCGACCTCACGAGCGCTAATGCGATATCAGCACGGAACAAAACGTGCACGCTTCGTGAAGCGATCGACGACGACCAACATAGCATCATGACCGCGCTGAGTGGGTGGGCGGAGGGGACCAATGAAATCCATCGAGATGGACTGCCAACGACCTTCAGGTATGGGTAGGGGCTGAAGTAACCCATACGGAAGGTGGTTCGCACTGTTCACCTCCTGGCAGGTAGGACACTCCTGGATGTAGGCTTTGACAAAGTCCTTGGACTTCGGCCAGACGTATAGGCGGCAAACATGAGCCAACGTCTTGTGGAAACCCATATGACCGACAACTGCCTGGTCATGGAACTCTGCTACAGCCTGGACGCGGAGCTGTCCGGTAGAGGG
The DNA here is from genome assembly GCA_003427395.1 of Chara braunii. Lineage (NCBI taxonomy): Eukaryota > Viridiplantae > Streptophyta > Charophyceae > Charales > Characeae > Chara > Chara braunii. The sequence goes on from BFEA01000777.1 coordinate 238,594, forward strand.
AACGCAGATACGTGGTTCTAGCTGACCAGATCTGCCATGCCAGTACACAAGGCCGTTCTCCCCGAGGGCGTAGGAAGGAACGGTCTTGCCACTCCGCAGTGTCGCGTGGATGACGCGATAATCGGGGCAGTGGCGGTACTGAGTGCGATATGCGTCGATCACCGACTGATCAACAGTGGTGATGGAGATGGCAGCAAGATGGATGGGTTCYTGATTGTGATCAGRACGGCGGGACAARGCATCGGCGACGCGGTTCGTTTCACCCTTGATGGGCTGAGTGGTGAAACTGAACTCGGATAAGTCACGCCACCAGCGTGCCTGTCGAGGGGAAAGCTTAGGCTTCGTGAGGAAAGCCTGGACAACTGAGTTGTCCGTGCGCACCGTGAAGGGCGCCCCGTGTAGATAATGACGCCAATGCCGGGTAGCATAAACTACTGCGAGAACCTCACGTTCATCGGCAGTGTAGTTTATCTCGGCAGGCAGTAGCTGACGAGAGTAGAAAGCGATCGGGCAATCCCCAGCACGAGCCTCGACAGTCCCATCCTCCGCGATGGTCGGGGAGTAAGTAACAAGAGGACTGTCAGTGGAGGGAAGTGGTGGGAGGGTAGGCGTCAGTCGAGAAGCAGTGTCAACAGGAGAGGGGGAAAAAGAGGAACATGGGGGTAAGATGAATCTGGAGGAGAGGGAAACACCTGAGAAAGAACAGCTCCTACAGCAAAATCTGACGCATCGGTGGTGACGATAAAGGGACGATCAAAATCGGGAAAGCGAAGAACTGGCGCACAGGTCACTGCCTTCTTGAGGGCGCGAAAGGCGTCCTCGCACAGGGGTGTCCAAAACCACGCCAGGTTCTTCCGGAGGAAGGTAGAGGTAAGGACGTAGGAATACCTAGCGCATCCCTGGATAAAATTACTATAGTAGCTGGTGAGGCCTAGGAAACTGCGAAGCTGCTTGGCAGATGTGGGGACGGGCCACTCTGCAATAGCAGTGATCTTCGCGTCGTCCATGTGAAGACCCTGGTCAGACACATGGTGTCCTAGGAAGTCCACTTTGCGCTGGGCAAAGCGGCACTTACTGAGCTTGGCATAGAAGCCATGCTTGCGTAAGCATTGTAGGACACCGCGGAGGTGTCTGAGATGGTCTTCTAAGGTACGACTGTAGACCACGATGTCGTCCAGGTATACGAGAACGCATTCTTCAAGGATGTCCCTGAAGATGTCGTTCATCGTCGTCTGGAAGGTGGCGGGTGCATTGGTGAGGCCGAATGGCATCACCGTGAACTCGTAGTGGCCGAAGCGCGATCGGAAGGCGGTCTTCGGCTGATCCTCTGTGGCAACGCGGATCTGGTGGTAACCGCTACGAAGATCGATCTTCGTGAAGAAGCGGTTGCCTGCCAGACGGTCAAACAATTCATCTGCACGGGGCATGGGATAACTTTTCTTAACCGTGTAAGGCCGCGGTAGTCGATGCAGAGGCGGAGAGTTCCGTCCGCTTTGCGAGCAAAGAGGACAGGTGCACCCCAAGGGGAGTTACTGGGTTTAATGAAACCCAGTCGAAGGAGCTCCTCAAGCTGACGCTTGAGTTCCGTCGCCTTTGGAATCGAGAGTCGGTACGGTGCCTGATGGTGAACACGATAGTCAGGCACGAGCTGGATAGAATGCTCAACACCGCGCATCAGGGAAATCCCGCTGTATGAGAAATATGGGGGAAAGACGTCGTGGTACTCTCGAATCAGGTCGCGAATGGCCGACTCTAAGTTTGCCGTGAACAGTGTGAGTTCCTCAGCGTCTGCGTCGGCACGAGACGTATGTGTGGACTCGACAATCGACGGCGCAGGGGCCTGGGACGTGGAGGGGGTATCCGCAGGCTGACGGGTGGACGTAGAGAAGGGAGCCGCGAAGATGGAGGAAGGGTCAGGGGGATCAGGCTCCAGAGAGATGAGTCCAACCTCGGGACAAAGTGGATCATAGCGAAGAAGATCCATGACGTTCACTGAGTAGAACGTGACGTCCTCCTGTCGTATGAAGTGAGCAAACTGACGAGGGGAAGTGAAGGCGATGTCGGGGTAAGACCCTGAGGGACGAGGGTCCCGGGGAGGGAGGTCGGGAGGGGTGTCGCCCGTGGTTCCAATGAAGGGGACGCGATGAGTTTGACCACACTTCGTTTTGAGAACGAGTGTCTCGGTCGCCCATTCGGCCTCTGTGCTACGGAACCGGCGAGACCAGGGAGTGCCAAAGATAAAGTCGTACCCAGTCTCCAACACATCGAAGTATGCGGAGGAATGGTAGCGCCAAGGCGCCTGGGTACTATCCGGTGAATGGAGGGTGAGGGAGAAGTGGAGGTCGGGGACCGTCTGATCGAAGAAGCGTTGTGTCTTGTTATCTCAGAGGGTAACGGAGATAGGAAAGCGGGACCCAAAGGTAGCTAGGTGAGATTCCTCAACCACTCGAGGGTGAACGAAATCTCCCTATCACACCGAGTTACCGACGATACCCCTCCACGCATCGAGTACCTTGTGCGTTGGAAGGGCTACCCTGATGAGGAGGCTACTTGAGAGCCCCTCGAGCGCTTGCAGCACGCCAGGATGTTGGTGCGTACTTATGATCGTGATCGTCGTGCTGAAACATCTGCTTCTACTCAGCCGACTGACCCTCTTCCTCCTCCTCCGGCTGAGGAGATTGCTGAGGACGCGCTCGTTTCCTCTGAGGTAGTTCCTCAGCCGCAAACGGTCGCCTCCGAGCGTCCACAGCGCACTCATCGTCGCCCTTCGCGTTACGATGACTGACACTCTTATCCTCTATCTTTCCCCACTGACTCACACCATCAGGTACTCCATCATCATCTCTTCTTCAAGATGTCAGCGTTTTGCGGCTCTGCTTCGACATCGACTCCACTGCTACTTCATCAACGTCATCGACTACTTCGACGACTTCAGCTACTTTGGACGTGACTACTTCACGTCACCACCCTACCCTGTATACTCCCTTGCCCCTGTCGCATGATGGTTCTCACTTAGCTGGGTCTCTTTGAGTTTGGCTCTCCCTTGGTATCGCATAGGCATTGGGACCGTAGCGTTATCTTGGCTTTTTTGCTCCCAGATCTAGCTCCCTCTCCCAGTCGGTGAGTTGTGTGCATGTTTCCCTCACCCACTGCCCTCATCACCCTAGCGCCGGCTATTGCATGCCTCCAGTTCGGCATAGCTCCACCCTATTCCAGGTTCCCCTTTTCATGGTCGACCCTGCATGGTGTCACTCTTTTGTCGAGCATTACCCGCCTTGATGGTCTATCTGTTAGGGTCATTGGTTTTGTTTCACTACCACTCTCCCACCTTGAGCCTGATGACCTATCCCACCTTCATGCGTGACTGCCCTTAGGAGTTTCGATTCTTAGGCTGCATTCACCCCCTCTGAGACCATCCCACTCTTAGTGGTTCAGCGACATGACTTTATCTTGTGACATATTGCTCTTTTCCTGTCAGCACTGAGGCCACCGCCTCCAGGACTTTAGGATTGTATCATACTACATTTCATTTTCTGCTGTTAGCTAGGATATGTATACCAAACATTTGCTTTTCTTTTGACATTATGTAGCTTAGGCTGCATCGCATGGACTCCGCATGGAGCTTGCTCCGCATCCTAGATTTTTCAGCTTTCTTTGTTGCAGAGTTCCGCTGCTTTTGCGGATAGTGTGTTTATGGCTCTTGCGATCCATTACGGGTCTGAGGATCGTGCAGCGAGCCTTCATCTGCCCTGGCGCACAACCAGGGCCTATTTGGTTATTTGCCAGTTCGGCCTGTGGGACCAGGCCGTGGCCTGACCCCACAGGCCGTGTGGTTATTCAATCCAGTCCAGTCTTGCCCGGTACCACTGTCGGTACCAGGCCAGTCCAATCCAGTCCAGTCAGTCCGCTGGGGGTATACCCCAGCTACAGTTTGTTTTGTGACTCATTCTTTATTTGCACAGATTGGAGTACGTGCGTGTTGAGTCTGCGTTGGAGCTGCGCTGTCCCTTCCAGCTCCATCTCCATCTCCCCCATCCTCATCCCTTCGTCTTGATCCTGACGGACCGCCATCCCGGCGGGTCCGTCACTCTCTCTCTCTCTCTCTCGTCATTTGGCTTCGTCGGTAATTCAACGATCTCAATTGTGTGGGCAGGATGTATTCGATCCACCCGCCTCCTTTGAAAATTCCAATAATAATTACTCTCTCTGTTTATATATATATCTCTATATATGCATCATGCATGTTCAGCCAATGGAGTGTTTGGGCCCGATATATCTGTCACCCATCTAAGAAACGGTTCCTTGTCTTATAAAAATTGTGCACGATGTTGCGTGTAGGCAATTGGGTGTGCGGCAGATGTATTCAATTGACAGTTCAATAAAACAAATGACTTCATAACTTTGACCCTTTGCTCCTCACTACGCATAATGATCACCAGATAGGGTCCCTGAGAATTTATACATCAGAATATTCGCGGTACGTGAATCTTTACACGTTCTCGTATGAAGTTTCATATGTAAATAGACATTGAGTTTGCGAGGTGTTAGGAGCATGTGCACTGAAAAGCGATGTCAAATAAAGGCAGAGGTCTGCAATTGGTATCTTCAAGGATGAGAGGGGTTGGCGCAAGCCCAACATTACTATGGCAAAAAGGCAAGGATGTCGTGGTCGAAGTTGTCGAGCGGGACACCTAGCCCCGCTGACCGACCCCGCAGGCCTTGCCTAGAACAGTTTCAGCTCGGGGTTGCACTGTATACATATGTCGGAAATGTTGTGCGTCCAATTTAAAATCAATCTAGCCTAATAATTGATTGTCAACACAATAAAATTCAATTTGGATGCTTGATCAGGATGTCGATTTCGATGTTGGGCAAACATATCCCACGCACAAGTTATATACTGCCAGATCATCGTTATTTGCAGTACATTGTGCATTTTATTGCTCATAAAAATCCTTCATAGAGGAACTAACGGTATGTCGGAGTGTATTAAAGGTGTGCTCGAAGTATTTACATTTCTATGTTGTGTTAGGAATATGCAAGGAGCTATATTTCACTGCTTAATCAATTCATTTATAAATAGTACACAAAATGATGTATTATTTTAATGAATAACATATTTATATTGTCAGGGTACGAACAAAAAAAGAACTTTGAATCTCACTTGGTGGAAGAACAGGGCAAGGGGAGGGTCGCTGGCCCCTTGTGTCACCAAGAAGATAAAGGAAGAGGAGAGCTTGACATGCTTGACGATTGATAAGGTCCAAGAAGGGCTGGAAAGTGTTGCCAAGCAAAAGAAAGGTCAGTTGACTCAACCAGAACCCTGGCTGCATGGCTAAGAGAAGAGGATGGCTTGCATGAAGGAAGAAAATTAGAATGGAAAGAACCTAAGGACACGGAGACTAGGCATATGGGAGGGGCTATGTGTTGACCCCGAATGAGATTGTATGTGTTTTGCATTGTGATTGAGTGTGCAGGTGAGTGGCCTTGAGATGACTTGAGCTCGACAGAAATCAGATATGTCGGGCAGCAAAAGAAAAAGGGGGGACAAAAGCTAAGCAGTTGTGAACGTAACCTATGCCTATGAGTGGGACCCTTTATGCATGTTGCCCCAAGTATAAATGAAAAGGAAAAGGGATGGCATGTATGGTTGAAGTTTGCTAAAGTGTCGGGTGGTGGAGACCAGGGTTTTCGAGCCCCGGCCCCAGGGCCCCCGCGAGGGTGCGGGGGTCCGGGGGTGGGCAACCCGAACACCGGCTCCGCCCCACCCCACCCCCCCGAAAAAAAAATAAAAAAAATCAAAACAAAATAAAAAAATACAAATAAAAATATCGGGGGGTGCACGCCTTAGCCCCGCTACCCCTGGTTGTTTTTGCATTCTACAGAAAATGGCCCCAGTCGGGGCCCCTTGCCTGGGATGCCAACCACCCCAAGCGGGGGCCGGGTCGCCCCAACGAGAGGGCGAGGATGCTCCATCCGGCGGTGGCAGCGGGCGTCCCCAAGCACGAGGGCGGGTGCGAGGGTCGGGATGAGGGGGTGCTTGCGCGGTGGTTGTGGGGCCGGGTGCTGGGGGTCGGAGCGAGGCTGGGGGTAGTTGGCGGGGTGCGGGGCGTGAGGTCCTGGCGGGGGTCGGCGGGTGCTGGCAGGTGTCGGCAGATATCGGCGGGTGTCGGCGGGTTTCGGCGGGGGTGCGGGTTGCGGGCGAGGGGAGGGGCAAAGGCGGGGGTCCGGGGTGAGGGGGGGTTGCGTGGGACCGTGGATCTGCGATGTTGGGGGGGGAGGGGGTGCTGCTGCCGGGGGCGGGGGTTGGGGTCCTGGGTGCGGGGGAGGAGGGGAGAGGGGAGGGGTTCCCTGGAGAGCGGGGGGAGTGGTGGGGGGGGCGTGGGGGGGGTGTTGTGGGGCCCCGACCCTGTGGGGTGTAGAGAGGGGGGGGAGTAATGGCGTTGTTGGGGTGGTTTGGGGGTGTTGGTGGGGTGTGTGGGGTTATTGGCCCACTATCGGGGGCCGCTATGGGGGTGTTCATGGGGTTACGAGGGGTTCTGGATGGGTGGTGACTCTGGTGAGGAGTCTGGCGACTCTGAGGAGGCTGGGTGACGGTGGTGAACCCCCTACCCCAGTATTGGGGGCCTCTATTGGGGTGCCCTAATGGGTTACTAGGGGTTCTGGACGGATGCTGAGTCTGGTGACTCTGGTGACGACTCTGAGGAGGCTAGGTGGTTGTGGACCAGTGGTGAGGGCACTGAAGGGCTTTGTGGGCCCTTTCGGGGTTTGGGAAATTTGGGGCTGACAGTTGCTAGACGGAGGCTCGGACACCTCAGATCATTGCGGGGACCATCATGGGATTCATAGCCCATCATTGCCTCTCAATGCTCTCACTCTCCAATTATATGGTGTGCGTTGCGTGGCACTACACGCACTATGCAGCACTCAGGAGTCAGGGAGAGAAGGTTAACAACACCTCTTTTTTTCATTGTGCTAGGAGTACTCGGTTTACTGTCATCGTTTTCATCACTTCAGATGAATGTTTTCACTATCATTCTTGAAAAGTTTCAAGATTTACATTGTTGGTCTCTTACTAAGATGTTTTTTAGTCGGCATCTTCCCCTCCCGTTTTTTCACAACGTTCAGTTCACTCACAACTTTCACTATCTTCGTCGCACTACCGTCCAAGCTAGGGGGGGGGGGGGACGGAAGGGGCAATTTCAAACCTGAACAAATTTAACCACTTCAGTTTGTTCACAACCTCACCACTGTTCAAGCAAAGGGGGGGAAAGACGAAAGGGGCAATTTCAGGTCTTCACGAAGTTCACCACTGCAATTTATTCATAACTTTCACTATCAAATATGCAGGAGGGGGGGGGAGGGGGGTGCAATTTCATGCCTTCATCGATTTCACCACTTTAGTTATTCATAACTTTCACTATCGTCTATGCTAAGGGGAAGTAAGGTGCAATTTCAGGCCTTCACAAATTTCAACATATGACTTTGTTAACAACCTTCACTACCTTCCAAGCTAGTGGGGCATGGAGGACAGACGGGCCAATTTCAGGCCTTCACAAACCACTTCCGTTTGTTCACAACTTTCACTATCGCCTAAGCCGAGGGGAAGAGGGGTATCATTTCATGCCTTCAAAAATTTCACCACTTCAGTTTGTTCACAACCTTCAGTATTGTCCAAGCTAGGGGGGGAGGAGGACGGAAGGGGACATTTCAGACCTTCAGAAATTTGACACTTCAGTTAATTCAATACTTTTACTGTCGTGTGAACCGAGCGAAAGGGGAGTGTCATTTCAGGCCTTCAAAAATTTTACCACTTAAGTTCGTTCACAATCTTCACTACCGTCCAAGCAAGAGCAGGGGAGGACGAAAGGGACAATTTCAGACCTTCACAAATTTCACCACTTCAGTTTGTTCACAACTTTCACTATCAATTATGCAAAGAGGAAGAGGGGTGCAATTTCAGGCCTTCACAAATTTCACTATTTCGGTTCATTCGCAACCTTCACTACTATCCAAGCCAGAGGGGGGGGAGGATGGAAGGGGCAATTTAATGTCTTCACTAATTTCACCACTTCGGTTCGTTCACAACTTTCACTATCGTGTATGCAAGAGCGGGGGAGGTTGCAATTTTATACCTTTACTGATTTCACCACTTCAGTTTGTTCACAACTTCACTATCGTCTATGTCGAGGGAAAGCGGGGTATCGTTTCAGGCCTTCAAGAATTTCACCACTTTCGTTTGTTCACAACCCTCACTTACTGTCTAAGCAAGGAGGGGGAGGACGAAAGGGATAATTTGAGGCTTTCACAAATTTCACCACTTATATTCGTTCACAACCTTCACTGCGTCAAAGAAATAGCGGGAGAGGACAAAAGGCGCAATTTCATGCCTTCAAAAATTTCACCACTTCAGTTTATTCACAACTTTCACTATCGACTATGTAGCAGAGGAGGGTGGGAGGGGGGTGCAATTTCATGCCTTCATCGATTTCACCACTTCAGTTTGTTCACAACTGTCATTATCGTCTATGCTAAGGGGATGAGAGATGTTATTTCAGGTCTTCACAAATTTCAATACTTCACTTAGTTCACAACCTTCACTACCGTCTAAGCTAGAAGGGGGGGCGGGGCACGGAAGGGGCAATTTCAGGCCTTCACGAATTTCACCACTTTAGTTTGTTCACAACTTTCACTATCGTCTCAGCGGAGGGGAACGAGGGTGTCATTTCATACCTTGAGAATTTTCACTACTTCGGTTTGTTCACAACCTTCACTACTATGCAAGGTAGGGGGGGGGGAGAGGACGGAAGGGGCAATTTCAAGCCTTCACGGATTTCACACTTCAGTTTCTTCAAAATTTCCACTATCGTCTGAGTCGAGGAGAAGTGGGGTGTCATTTCAGGCCTTCAAAAATTTCACCGCTTCAGTCTGTTCACAACCTTCACTACTGTGCAAGCATGGGGGGGAGGACGAATGGAACAATTTTAGACCTTCAGAAATTTCACCACTTCAGTTCGTTCACAACCTTCACTATTGTCCAAGCAAGAGTGGGGCAGGATGGAAAGACAATTTCAGGTCTTCATGAATTTCACCACTTCAGTTTGTTCACAACTTGCACTATCGACTGTGTAGGAGTCCAAGCAAGAGGGGGGGAAAGCGGAAGGAGAAATTTTAAGTCTTCATTAATTTCACCACTTCAGTTCGTTGAGAACTTTCATTATCATCTACGCACGACAGGGGGAGGGCGGAAGGAAATTCAGGTCTTCACGAATTTTATCACTTCAGTTTATTCACAACTTTTACTATCGACAATGCAGGAGGTGGGAGGGGGCGGGGTGTAATTTCATACCTTCACCATTTTCACCACTTGAGTTTCTTCACAACTTTCACTATCGTCTCTGCCAAGGGGAAAAGAGGTGCAATTTCAGGCCTTCACAAATTTCATCACTTCGGTTCGTTCACAACCTTCAGTATCGTCCAAGCAGAACGGGGAGGAAGGAAAGGGCAATTTCAAGCCTTCACTAATTTCACCACTTGAGTTCGTTCACAACTTTTACTATCGTCTACGCACGAAGGGGGGAGGATGGAAGGGGCAATTTTTGGGCTTCACAAATTTCTCTTTCTTAGTTTATTCATAACTCTTACAGTCGACTACGCACGAGAGGGAGGGGTGCAATTCCATGCCTTCACCAATTTCAACACTTCAGTTTTTTTACAACTTTCAGCATCGTCTATGCCAAGGGGAAGGGGGGTGCAATTTCACGGCTTAACAAATTTCATCACTTCAGTTTGTTCGCAACCTTCGCTACCATCCAAGCAAGATGGAGGGAGGACGGTAGGGGCAATTTCAGGCCTTCACTGATTTCACCACTTCAATTTATTCACAACTTTCTCTGTCGTGTAAATCGAGGGGGGGGGGGGGGGGGGGGGGTGCAATTTCACTAACCTTCAGCATCGTCTATGCACCAGAGGGGGAGGACCTAAAAGGGGCAATTTCATGCCTTCAAGAATTTTACCACCTTAGTTTATCCATAACTTTCATTATTGAATATGCAGGAGCGGGGGGCGGGGGGTGTAATTTCATGCCTTCACCGATTTCACCGCTTCAGTTTGTTTACAACTTTCACTATCGTCTATGGCGAGGGGAAAAGGGATGTCATTTCAAACCTTCAAAAATTTTACCACTTCAGTTTGTTCACAACCTTCACTACTATCCAAGCAAGGGGGGAGGACGGAAGGGACAATTTCAGGCCTTCACAAATTTAACCACTTCAGTTTATTCACAACCTTCACTACCGTCCAAGCAAAAGCGGGAGAGGATGAAAGGGACAATTTCAGACCTTCACGAATTTCACCACTTCAGTTTGTTCACAACTTTCATTGTCGTCTATGCCAAAGGGAAGAGGCGTGCAATTTCAGATATTCCCAAATTTTATCACTTATGTTCGTTTACAACCTTCACTACCGTTCAAGCAAGAAGGGGGGGGGGACAGAAGCGGCAATTCTAGGCCTTCATTAATTTCACCACTTGAGTTCGTTCATAACTTTGACTATCGTTTATACTCGGGGGGGGGAGGACGGAAGGGGCGATTTGAGACCTTTACGAATTTCAGCACTTCAGTTTATTCACAACTTTCACTATTGACTAATGGGGGGGACAATGTTGAAAGTTATAAACAAACTGAAGTGGTGAAATTGTTGAAATCATGAAATTGCCCCCCCCCCTCCCTCTACTTGAACGATAGTGAAAGTTGTGAACGAACTGAAGTGGAGAAATGTGTAAAGTCATAAAATAACCCCTTCCCTTTCTTAGAGACGATCCTTAGAGTTGTGAATTAAGCTTCGGGCAAAGCCTAACGAAGTGTCCCATCAAGGTGGAATATCGACATGATTCCTTCGAAGGATCTCTCCGACCGGTTCGGCGCTCGGGTCTTGGAGCTAGGGCTTCTTGGGACACCAACGGAGTTCGAGATACGCGGGTTTGCACCACCTGGAGGGTATCACCTATCCTTTCTCCCTGGTTGTTTGGCCCTTCGCCTTGATCGTGCAACTCCTTCGATCCCCTTTTCACTCCGTACCCAGTTGTTTCTAGGACCTCAGACTTTTCGTAGTTTCGCTCGCGACTTTCTGTCATGACACCCCTTTCTTGGTCGAGATAGACTGTCAGTTTCTCCCTTAGGTCCCACATGTCACTATAGTCTTCGTTTGGCAAGGATTGTCCCCCTGTCTGCTGACTTATTCCACAGTCCGCTCCTCGCTCCTTTATTTCCTTTGTGATCCCTACCTCGAAGGGTCGCACCCCTCCCTTGTCTCCCACGTTTCCGCCCTTTCCCCAACCACCGGGTTTTCCAATCATGCGCTCTTGTTGCTTCTCCCCCTGACATTCATCATTATACAGTTCATTATCATTCTCAACCTCGATATCCCTTATCATTTTTTTAATTACACCAGCCTTGTAAGTTGCTACCATCTGTTCCACTTCCTTGAGTCTTCGTAGGGTATTCGCTACCTTCCTTTTCTTTGTCACTCCACCCACCGAGGTCTGTGACTCTTCCGTATTTCTGATTACGGTTGACCTCATTCCCCGAGATTCTGCAGGCCTCCCCCCGGATTCCGACCATCCATGTTGCCTATCCGGTCACGTTTATTCCTCTGGCCCCTTCGGTTGCTTGCGACGTCCATAACGTATCAAACCTGCATGCCATACAATCGAAGGAAGGAGAACTTGCTTTAGACTCTACCTCTCACAGTTTTCCTATCGCTGTCAGTTCCGGAGATGTTTTCGTCTTCAAATCAGCTTAATCCTTGTCCTCTCGCTTCCTTGTGCACTTTAGGGTTCTCCCTACCCTATATGTTTTCTCGCCCTCTACCTGTCTTACTGTTTCGATGGTCTCTCTTACCAGTGTCACAAGCAATACAGACAAGTATAACCGCTTATTCCCCCATTTCGGACACCCATGCTTTGCTCGATTCCGGTTACCCGCTAGTTGATACCTTATCTCGACTTCCTAAGGATTTTTCATCACGCCTTGGCCCCTAAAAGTTACGAAACCCTTCCCGCCCCTCGAATTTCGCCAAGACGCCATCCTGGTGGTTCTTGCAACAAAAGCGCACACGCGAGGCGCCCCCTTTCTATATTTAGCGAATCACTTATATACCGACGTATATACTATGTCTGCTACACTAGTCCGGCTATCCGCCCTAGTCTCGCTCTCGCCTCCTCGGCTGATCCCAAACAATGTCAGCTACCGGCTCGGCTTCTATGACAGCTATATCCAGGTTATTTAGGATGATGACGGCACGCCGCATCCCTCCTGGCGAATTCCAATTTACGCGCTCTCCCTGGGGTTCGAGAATCTCACCCTTAAGGGACCTGCTGCATCTCTGTCTCATGATATCATGGTTGAGTCTTGGGGAGGTCCGTACGAAATGTCCGACCATTGTGCAATACTTGCATTGCTCATTGGCCGGATCCCTTCTACCATACCCCCGATTCACTACCACTGCCGGAACCACGGCCTCTTGGGGCGGGCGGGCGGGTGGGTGGGTCGGGACACTTGCGCCTGCATCACTAGTAGCGCGTTCTCCACTCTTTCTATCTTGCTGTCGACCCCGTGCACTCGTTCGTGCAGTCTCTCTATCCCCTTCTTGACCTTATCCCCCGTTTTTCCAGTCAAGTCTATAACCTTCCCTTCCTTAAGCAGAGCTAGCGTATCGGTTACCACTGTCTTTTCTGCGAGGTCTGTTACTGTGCTGAAGTCCACATCCCTAGTGTACTCGAACTTGTTAGTCTGCCGGTAAGCTGACAGAATCTTATCTTTATCGAATTCGGAGAACTGCCTGAGAAAATACTTACTCATTATCTGGTCTATTACCCCGGGAATTCGTAACGCGACTAAAGTAAAAACCCTTAGGAAGTTGCTGTAAGTCGCATAGTTCTTCCTTTGGACTGGCGCCAACTCGGCTTATGTTGCCATCTTCTCCGCCTTTAGGTACTTCCTCATCATCTCGTTCTTGGTTTCCTTCCAAGATCCACTAGTGGCGACAATGACCATAATGTCTCTACCCAGGCTTAGTGACACATGCTGCCCCAAATGGTCCATCTTCTCTTCCTCACTCCATTTCAACAAGGCTGCCAGGTTCTCATAGTCTATCAGGAACTCCGTAATGTTCGCCCCGTCAAAAAAAAGTTTCTTTTTGGCATCAGTCAGATACTCCTGATTCTTATTTAGAGCCCGGGTGAGGGTAGCTACTATTTTCTTAAGACCTCCCTCAGAGCTACCTGCTTCACCGGCCGGGCTGGTCCCTTCTCCTTCCTTGCTATCCCCCTGCTTTTCCCCGGCCTTTGGCGTACCCTCAGGATTGAACCATCCTAGCACCCTTTCTCTGAGACTCCAAAGTCCGTCGCAACCCTTTGCTACTTTTGGTGTGGTGGGCAGTCGACTAACCCCGCTGTCCATAGCATGTGGGGTCGTAGCCTTTTCTGCCTCCACGGCCGGAACGTCCCCCTTTTCCTTCCCTTTCTTGCTGGGCGTTCCCTTATGGCTGTTATCCTTCCCTCCTTGCCTGATTTCGCCCTGGCTGACCCTTCGTTCTTCTCGCGACCCTTCTCCCAGGGAGTCCCTTTCATTCCCAGCCATCGTTTCCTCCATAAGCCTCGCTTTATATTCTGTGGTCCGTTTTTCTATCTCTGCCAGCTTACGACGGGCGTCCGAGACCTTCGTTTTCTTGGGCGTAGTCCCTTCTGAGTTTCGAGGACTCGATCTTCCATTGTCTCTTCCCTCCCTATTTTCCTGAGGTCCTCTTTTACTACCCCCGGCTTTCCCCGAACTTTCCCCTGTCGGGAGATCCTTCCCATCTTCCCTGGTTCACTCTGGTTTCGCTGACTTTCGATCCTTTACTGAAGCTTCGTTTCGTTCCATACCCATACCTATGCCCGGACTTCCTTTGCTTCGCAGTTCCTCAGCCTCTTCTTCTGATGCCATCCCTTTACCTACCCTGCACATGGGAATTTTTTTTTTTGCGAAACGGCCAGTTGTTCATAGCTTCCCTAGTTTCCCGGGCCCTAAGGTCCCCTTATTCTTACTTATTTCCATGTTTTCCCGTCTTATTTTGTCGGGACGATTCGCCTAACAATTTCCTACAGGGCGCCGCTCTGTCTTACTTCTGCCGGAAGGCTTGCTGCCGAGGTTTGGCGTTTTGTCACAGCCGTGCCCCAGTCCCTTAGGGCGGTGTCTGAGGCTGGCGACTCTCTCCTTGAGGGTAGCCCCTTTTGACTCCCCGACGCCCGGATGCCCTAACGTTTTTCAGTGTGGGTGGTCTCCCTAGTTCCCTCCTGCCACGATCGCAGGTGGGACGGAACTCCGCTCACTACTCTCTTGCTGATGGCTAGCTTCTCATTCCGATTTTCCACCTTTTCCTTTTTCCCCAGTACCTTCTTTTTCACGCCGGTCTCTCAGGTCTGTCTTGCTCATCCGATTCTTCGAACAGATCGGCCACCCCTGCAAGATAGTTTTCTCCCATTTCTATTTTCCTAACAATTATTGGTTCATATTCCTCAAACGCCATGCGTGGTAACCCGAATATCAGGATTTCGATGAGTTCGAGTAGTTCACGAGCCTGGTTTCCCCAAAACGGTTCGTGCCTAACTGACAGATCGTAAAACGTTCCCATCGTCTACGGACGAAAGTAGTGGTTCCAGACTAGAGTCGACTCCACCAGGCTTCTTGCCCTTGAGAGACTGCCAAATACCAAGTCCACCATGAAGCGAGGCACTCGGTACCGCAGTCCCGTCATCGGGGCCTTAAATTCTCGCCACCCTCCTACCTCCACACGGGTTCTCAGCCCCACGTTCCTTCTTCCTCGCACCTCCTGGCCTATCCGGTCCATATCCTAGTAGGCCTTTGGAAGATTGGTAACAGTCCATGTCCCAGTGCCAATTCCGTTCCTAGCATGTGTCATCCGACGTCTGGTAGGTATACGGTTCCTGTTACCTTTAGATCGATATACAGGTCGTCCCCTGGTTCCCTATCGAACCTCGTCCCACTCCACAAGCATTCTACCATCATGAACGCCTGGTCCCTTCCCAAGGTCACGACTCTCCATTCAGTGTCAATTCCTCGGACCATGTAGCTTGCCGGGAGCGATACCTCCCATCCGCCTCCACTTTCCGTGGGTGGCCGCGGTGCGTGGGCCGTCGCGACATCCGTGCGCGTCTCATCGCCATTGTTGATTAGCGGTCCCCTGCACAGTTTTAAACAGCAAGCGAATTTTGCTTATTCCATCCATTCTCCGTCCTCACCCGGGCAATTCCCAGTTCTTAACCTCAATACCTCTTTTCCTCTCTACTCCTTCATCTTTTTCTTGCCTCTCCTACCGGTCTGTCTCTACTTCCATTGAGTCATACAGTCGGTACCGATTATCTAAGTAAGTCATTCCCCAACTTATTTCTCGGCGAACAACGGCCCATAGGACTTCATTGCTAACAGCCGGAGCTCTTGGAGTGATGGTAAGCACAGCGCGCAGGACCCGCCGCACTTCATACCTCTGTTCACCGCTGAATGACCCCATCTCTAGAAAGTCCCGATAATATTCTTGGTGAACCAACGCGTCCTCAAATGCCAGGTTGGCGAGGTCGGCCACAACCCTCCTCACAAGCTCCACCCCGCCTAGCCTCTCTAGCAAAAATCGCGGCAATCTCATCCGAACGTTTTCACTGGGCAATTCAAAGCTCCCAACCATAGCTACCCTAAGGTTTGCCGTTACGTCATCAGCCTCCGGGTCTGCAAATTCGAACCCTGCCCGCCACACTAACTGCCACGCCCCTTCGAACATACTCAGCGGATCCTCCCCCGATGCCAACCGGACTCCGAACTCCCTCCATCCGCCCTCCGACACATACAGTCGCCCTTCCGCACGCACATGCCTTCGCGGGTCCGGGTTTCACTCCCCATTTTCATCCGCTCGCCATTCAACCCTCGTTACCAAGTAAACCATATTTTCCATAAGTTCAACCGCGACCCAGTCCACCACCGGGTGCCGACCCTCATTTGCGGCCGACAGACTAACTTCTACTCCACCCCCTGCTTTCCTAGGTGGCTCAATGCCTAGGGGGCGATCTTCAAAAACGTCCTTCTTCGTGCCATTGCGCGCTCGCCCTCGGTCCTCTAGCTCACAATCCGCACCGAACCCTACAATGACCAGACACCCCACTCCCTCATCTTAGCAATCTTTTCATGCTTGCCTGACCCGCATTTTTTTCCATTCTCAGTCGAACCACAGTACCTCGAACAACCTAAACACGTCATCTACATAGCAGGGTGTGGCGGTTACCTCGTGGCGAATTATAGCCTCCCTGGTTTTCGGGGCCACTTTCAGTCGGTCATTCCTTTCGATGTCCAAAATGATGAGGACCTCTCAGACTCTATCGCCATGGAAGGGCCCAAATTTCAGGGACGTTTTATAGAATTCTTCCGTTAGCCAAGCGCAATTCACGTGCACCCGCCCCATAGTGCCCGCTACTTCCTTAACATGGTCGAAACCCCCAAACCAATCTGTTACGAACTCGGGTACCCAGGTCTTGACTCGTTGGCAGGGGGACCTAAATTCCTTCTATCCTCCCATCACAACTCAACTACCGACCACATCCCATCTTTTGTTAGCAAATCTCTCGCCCGCCCGTCGAACCCTTGCCTCAGCACCCTCTAACAGCCACATCGGGTTCTGCCCTGCTGCAAGCGTTGTGCAAAACAGGTGCCAGCCTTGTTCAGACAAGACGACCGTCCCGACCGATTCCACCCTTCCTTCCGCAATCTCCTCCCATCCTTCCTCTTCCCTTAGCGGGTTCCAAACACGCTCTATCCATAGGTACGATAGGTCGGGCACAAGTTCAGATCCTACCCAGTCACACGTGGTCCCCCTCCATTCATGATGTGCTGGTATAGACATCTCTACTCCCCTCCGATTCGTCTCGGTTCCCATCCTTTGGGTGTGCAGTCCCATAGCTCACGCTCCCGGGCCATCGTTCCCTACCTGCACACAGTCGACAACCCATTCCCCGGGTGAGTCCCTCCCCTTTTTCTCAGAAGTCCCAATCCTCCATTCGTCTTCGTCCTCATCATCGCTAAAATCCTCCTCCCCATCAAAGAACAGTCCTTTCAGCCCTTCTAAGAAGGTTTCATCTGCCGCCACATTCCGATAGATTATCTGCCAATGCACCGGGCTAGAAACAAAGACTTCATCCGCGCTGAGGAGGTTTAATACCTCAGCTAGTTCCTCTGCCCAGTTCCCCTCGAACGGTCCCGCTTTCACCGACAGTCTGAAGAAATCCTGTCGAACGCCCTGGTACAGCCTCAGGCGTGTCATCGACCGACATATCCGTTCCAGTCAATCCCCGGTCCCGAAAACCGCATCCACCAGAAACGGGGGTAGCACGCACCTCATTGTCCTAAGGGGGCGTTTCATGTTCCCCCTGTCCCCAAGTTCCACTCGCACCTCAATTTTGTCCATTTCCATTTCTGCCCGCTGACAGGCCGCCCATATCACTTCCTGTTCCGCTTGTCTAAACAGCTGCGTCGGTGCCATGCCCAATACCAATCCTATTATCACTGCATTTTCCATTTTCTGGGATAGATAGACCCACCCTCGGGCTTCCACCGTCCCCCGGAATTCTAAGTTCATCAAGCTTGGCGACAGTCTTGTCAGGCTAACCTTTGTCCAGATTGTCTCTATCTAGAGGAACGCATCCTTCTCGTCCAGCATCACAGTTTGGTAGGCTGGTTCCAGGTCTGTCCATGTTCCTTCTTCCGGGGGAACGACCGATACCCCTTCCTTTACGTCTATTGGCATTTCCGGACCACTTGAATAGATAGAAGATGAGAACCACCACACCATTCCGTTTTTCCGGTTCTGGTCCTGTTTTCATAAGAGAGCACCACACGACCCCTCTTGGTCAGACTGTCTTTCTTTCTAGATGAGAATTGTTTCAGACCCCTCATCCGGATCTCCCTAACCTTCCCTTCCCATTTTCCAAATGTCGCTGCCCCTTCGTATCCCCAATCGGTCACCATCACTCGACATTCCTTTCTCTTGGTTCCATTTCCTTCCGACTCCTATCCAGGCTTACCCACATCTTCTCTCACTCGTGCAGACTTAGGCAGGGGTGAGAATAGACTTAGAGGCTCAATTCCCTTTCCAACATTCTGAAGCAAACTTTTACAGAGGGAGGCACAAAAGAGAAAATTCAGGCAAACGTCGCACACAGGTTAGTCATCTACTCACCGGCCTTTTTCCCAAAAGTGATCTCTCCATTGTTACTATCGGCAGAGTTTTATCCCGTACCTCAAGCACAGCTCAACCGTCGCGAGCGCGGTACCCAGACTCCAGTGGGGGGTCGCCCTCACCTTCTTGCCCAGAATACCCCATCCCGTATTGCCGCTTTTGCTCATCCATACCGACACCGAGGGTTACCCCGTGTGCCTAAATACAGGGACAAAAGTCAGCCGTCCGGGCATTCACTTCCATCGGTTCGATAAGGAACAGCCTTTCCCAAACCAGGCTACGAGAAGCTACTAATCGTCCCCGAGGCTCCGTCTCTGCCCGCATATAGTGGTACTCCCTCCGCCAGCCAACAGGCTAAGCCCCGCCTGAGGAGATTTCACACCCCGTCCGGCTGATCATTGAGCAAAGCTCATCACTGCTCGAACGAGAATGCTACTGATCAACCGACGTGACAAACTCCCGTCCGACAGCTCGGTGGCCTGACCTCCACACACGAACCTACGACAGCCTACAAAAGGGAGCGACGTTTTGCAACCCGCACCGACCGGTGCAGACCCCTCCTTTCCTTCCGAAAGGCAGGACGCTCAATATCCCCATCATGCAAACACAAGTCCCAAGTGGGACACACATAGTACAAGTCTCTTTCCTGGGTGCACCCAGTGCTTCCTGCCCATTGCTTACAATTTTCTCTCAGAACTGTGTGTGCCACTCACCCTTAATTTCCATACATAGTGTCTGGTTCCTTTTTTTGAGCATTCTTCAAAGGTGAGCTAGTTTTCTTGGAGTCTAGCAACTCCCTTTATTCCCATATCTTTGCTTGTGTATCCGTTCATAGGGCAAAATTGTTCCTTCTCGATTACCCGTTTTGTTCATATGAGGTTCCTTCAAGCATTTCAGGTGTGGTGCGTGGAGCCCACTGGGCTCCGAAGAAGAGGAGGAAGGCACCCATGTCGGTCGGATCACTCCACCGCGGGATTTTCATTGGAACCCGGACTGGTCCGGAATCCCAATCGCCTGCCAGGTAACCGGAGCCCTTCTTTCGCAGGAAGAGGAAGGGTCGACCTGCGGCTTGCCCAAGGCTTCCCCGGTCTGACGAACATCAGCCCGAGGGAAGGAGGACTAGAGTCACCTCCCAACGGAGGTGGCTGATTGTGTGCGCAACATACATGTTATACCTCCAGGCCTGGCCTTGCCATGCGCCCAACCGCCCTCAAATCTCATTCACTCATGGGATAAGGCATACACAAGTCCTCATTCCTTATCTTCAGTTATGTACACGGTCATGCGTCGGGCGCCCCCCTCGAGATCGTCAGGGTCAGTTGAACCCATACCCGACACCTCCACCATTTTTGTAGGGACCGCACCCTGAAGGACTTTCGAGCCTTGGTCGACCCCACTGCGGGTCCCATTTGGCTCGACCCGCCCACGCTCACGCTCAGGACGCCGGTCGTTCGTCCCAGGGGCACCCCCACCTAGTGCTATGAGATGGATGGGGATGGGCCACTCGCGAGAGGGCTTGACATTGGGGGATATAGCTCCGCTCTCGCGTCAAGATGGTAGCTCTTTGGTCACTCGTGGCGTTTTCTCGATTCAATTAAGTCTGACCAAACAATTGCTCCTTCCAATACACAAGTAGTCCAAAGGAGTTCATTGAGGATTCGTCTTCTTGCCATGCGCAGACCAAGCATCATCCATTGGGCCACGCACCTTTTCACTAAGTCTAGTGGCTCAAGACAGCCCCTACGGCATCCTTGGGGTTGGGTGACTTCGCCCGGACCCCTAGCCGCTATATTTTTTTTGCTTGAGCCGCTAGCATTACATTCACCTAACCAAGGCAGTCCTTAGTCCTTCCGGGCTTTGCATTGCACACAAGAGAGTCATCCCATTCAGTTACCACTCGAGCCACATCCAAGCAACCACCATTCATCCAAGCATCCGACCATCAAGCCCGTTCCGCATTCATCGTTTAGGCTAGGCTTAAGTCCTTCCCTTGTCCAATTTCCCCACCCTTGCCCTTGCCTACTTATCCCGTCCCGATCAAATCCTCCCAAGCTACTCACTTGCGCAAGACCACACGAAACAAAGGGCCAAGTACAATCCCCGTTGGGGTCAACACATCGCCCCCTCCCACAAGCCTAAGCGTTCATTGCCTTTGATGATCCTTTAATTGTTTTTCCCTTCCCCCAAGCAAGCCATGTCTTCACCTTAGTCATGCAGTCGGGGAAGATGGTTGAGTCAAACTAACCTTGGCACAAAAACAACACTCCTTTCGCTTTCTCGGATGCTCACAACAGTCTGGTACCTTCCCTTCTTGGTGGCACAAGGGACCGGTAGCCCTCCCCTTGCCCTCACTTTCCACCAAGTGAGGATCGAGTTCTTTGTCGTTCGTTCCCTGACAATGTAACTTGTGAGGGTAGAGGTTAGTCACGTGCCATGGAGGGGAAGGGGTAAGGGGGAGAGTTAAAGGCCAAAGGTCTTGGAGAAAAGGGTGGGAGGGAGAGAGAGAGAGAGAGAGAGAGAGAGAGAGAGAGAGAGAGAGAGAGAGAGAGAGAGA
>BFEA01000777.1:304951-315931 GCA_003427395.1 Chara braunii
TTTTTTTTTTTTTTTTTTTTTTTTTTTTTTTTTTTTTTTTTAAAGGTTGTGCAGGTTGGAGACGGCCTTAGGGGGGGTCCTTGTCGCACGGCCATTGAGGGCAGTCCCGCCAGGCTGGCCGACGCGTCGAGCCTTCGTACGCTCTCGGAGCGGGTACTACACTCGCCAAGCGAAACCTGCGCAGACGGCCCTACCCTCAATGGTATCGTATGTTCCACCCCCTCCCCACACCCCTATTGAACCAGTTGAGACCCTCAGAGACAGCACACATTCTCAGTACCCGGGAAATTTTTGGGAGAGTATCGACTATGACCGACGCTCCTTAGCCGCATGCAACACATCAGGGCACCCCCGAACTCAGACCACGGTTCCCACAGAGACATTTTGTACCGGGAGGCTACCGCACCCAGTCGCATCCTATATCCCTGCGGTGCCTATCCCTGCTATGGAAGAACCCATTTGAGGCATCCCCTCCCGAAGAGAAGCTAGCCTACTCCTACTCCTAGCTACCTCCCCCCTACATGGACCTGATTTTTTCAGGATTTTTTTTCGATTTTTCCGGTAAAGCCCCCAGGCGGTAACGGCCCCCACAAGCCGACGCAGTTTCTGCCTCCACGACCCCGTATTTTTGTCGGGGCCTTCAATCCCTCACATCGTGCCCGAATATTTTTTATGCCCACACGGAATCCACCACGTGTGCATCATCAGCGCAACCCGACAATTCCCACATCGACAGTGTGAACCCTTCCCCCCAGGAACAAACTGCAGCCGGGACTCGATCCCCCCAACACCGACTCCAACCCGCAGCAACCGGTGTGTGGATGGCTATTCGCTATGAAAGCGCGAAACGGCAGCCTATGCGCAAGGAAGCGGATTTGAACCCGCAACCTTTAAACCACAATGCGCATTTCTAACCGGTGTCCTAACCACTCGGACTCTTGCCATCCACGCTCTCACAGTTTGTATTCGTACTGGAAATCAAAATCAAATGAGCTTTTGCCCTTTTGCTCTACACGAGATTTCAATTCTCGTTAAGCTTATCTTAGGACACCTGCGTTATCTTCTAACAGATGTGCCGCCCCAGCCAAACTCCCCACCGGACAAATGTCTTTCGCTTGGATGGAACAGCGCACGAGGGCCTGCACCTTGGATCGAGAAGCAGGGGCAGAGCCCCGGCTCCACCTCACGAAATAAGTAAAACAACGTTAAAAGTGGTGCTATTTCACTTGCGTCGTAAGGCTGCCACTTATTCTACACCTCTCAAGTGATTTCACAGAGTCGAACTAGAGTCAAGCTCAACAGGGTCTTCTTTCCCCGCCGATTCTTCCAAGCCCGTTTTCTTGGCTGTGGTTTCGCAGGATGGTAGATAGGGACAGTGGGAATCTCGTTAATCCATTCATGCGGGTCACTAATTAGATGACGAGGCATTTGGCTATCTTAAGAGAGTCATAGTTACTCCCGCCGTTTACCCTCGCTTGGTTGAATCTCTTCACTTTGACATTCAGAGCACTGGGCCCTAGGCCCAGCCCTCAGAGCCAATCCTTTTCCCAAGGTTACGGATCCATATTGCCGACTTCCCTTACCTGCATTCTTCCTTTGACCGGAGGCTGCTCACCTAGGAGACCTRATGCGGTTATGAGTACGGCCGAGAGTGAGAGGTACCCGCAGCTCCAGATTTTCAAGGGTCGTCGGGGGCGCGCTGGACACCGCAGGACGCGGTGCTTTGTCGGGCGCCGCACCCTATCTCCGGTTGATCCGATTCCAGGGTGGGCGAGCAGTCAAGAAGGAAAGAGAACCCTCCCCACGGCCCCCGCCGGCATCTTCGGAGCTGCTTACGTTACCGTCCACCTCCACAACCCGGTTCGGGAATATTAACCCGRCCCCCTTTCGATGTGCGGCGCGCAGTGCGCCCTTGATACACGGTTTCCACATCTCTTAGGGCCGACTGACCCATGTCCAAGCGCTGTTCACATGGAACCCTTCTCCACTTCGGTCTTCAAAGTTCTCATTTGAATATTTGCTACTACNGCTGTTCACATGGAACCCTTCTCCACTTCGGTCTTCAAAGTTCTCATTTGAATATTTGCTACTACCACCAAGATCTGCACCGGGACCCGCTTCACCTACGCTCACGCTCCAAGCTTCGCAGCAGGTCTCGCGCCCTCCTACTCGTCGCGGCGTCAGAATCGACGAGACGGCCGAGCATAGGTCGCGCGCTTCAGCGCCATCCATTTYCGGGGCTGATTGATTCGGCAGGTGAGTTGTTACACACTCCTTASCGGATTTCGACTTCCATGACCACCGTCCTGCTGTCTTTATCAATGAACACCCTTTGTGGTGTCTGGGTTAGCGCGCAGTTTGGCACCGTAGCTTGACTTTCGGTTCATCCCACATCATCAGTTCTGCTTACCAAAACTGGCCCACTTGGAGCTTTCATTGATCCTCGGGGTTCGCTTAAGCAACCCCGAAATCTTACCTACTTAAAGTTTGAGAATAGGTCGAGGGTGTTTCACCCCCGAGGCCTCTAATCATTCGCTTTACCCGATAAAACTGTTCAACAACTCCAGCTATCCTGACGGAAACTTCGGAGGGAACCAGCTACTAGACRGTTCGATTAGTCTTTCGCCCCTATACCCAAGTCCGACGAACGATTTGCACGTCAGTATCGCTGCGAGCCTCCACCAGAGTTTCCTCTGGCCTCGCCCTGCTCAGGTATAGTTCACCATCTTTCGGGTCCCAACGGGCATGCTCACACTCAAACCTCTCACAGCAGATCGTGGTTGGCGGACGGTGCACCCTCAGAGGGGTCCCACCACTCAGGTTTCTTCCGCCTCCTGGGCTGATCACCCACCGGCTCGCATGCACRTTGAACTCCTCGGTCCGTGTTTCAAGACGGGCAGGATAGAGGAATTTCGCCAGCATCCCGAACACGCACGATCCCGAACGGGCCCGCCGAAAGAGGYGCGTGCTCAAGGTCCTCGACTGCCGTGACGGCCACCCGTGGGGGGTTTCAATCGCTCCGCAATGCCAATCACAGCAGCCCATGCTGGCAGGCACCCCACGTCCAACAAGGGGGGCGACAACAGAATCGCCGTCCACCCTTGCCCAGACGGGAGCGCAAGACTTCCCCTCCATCCGCTTCTCGCTCGGCAATTTCAAGCACTCTTTAACTCTCTTTTCAAAGTTCTTTTCATCCTTCACTCGCGGTACTTCTTTGCTATCGTTCCCTCGCACATATTTAGCCTTGGATGGGACTTACCACCCAATTGGGGCTGCATTCCCAAGCAACCCGACTCTTGGACAAGACCTCGTTGCACAACAGGATCCGACGGTCGACGGGGTTGTCACCCTCTTCGGCGTCCCCTTCCAGGGAACCTGCACACGGCCCGCTGCAGAGGTTGCCTCTCAAGACTACAATTCAGGGAGCAGCACAGCCCCCGGATTTTCAGTCTGGGCTATTCCCGGTTCGCTCGCCTCTACCAAGGGAATCCCCGTTGGTTTCTCTTCCTCCGCTTAGTTATATGCTTAAATTGGGCGGGTGCTCCTGCCCGACCTAAGATCAAAAGGCAAGGCCCAACGTATCTCCACAGCTCGAGGCCGACACCCCCAACCGCAAACCCACCTCGAGCAGATGGGAACGAATGGAAAGCGGCGACCACAGAAACCGGAGGGACGACCTTATGTGCCGTTTTCAGGGAAACGAAGACCATCACCCACAAACGGGTGCTGGAGGGCAACAACAGGGCGGAGCGAAACACACCACTCTGGGCTGCGGCCCCCACAGGCCCACTTGGAATGCTCTCCAATCCCCTTCCGCTTTAGGCTATCGACACTCTCCAAGTGGGAAGCGAGGGAAGCCACGACCACGGACCCCACCACTCTCCGAAAYGGAAGGTGCTGAGGTCGTGAGGAATCCAATTATGCTCAGGCGGGCGTGCCCTCGGCAGAAGCCTTGGGCGCCACGTGCGTTCAAGGTATCGATGGCTCAYGGATTTCTGCAATTCACATTCAGTATTGCATTTCGCTGCACTCTTCATCATTGCGAGGGCCAGGATATTCATTTGCCGAGAGTTCTACACTATGGTGCCGTTCCGACAGGACTGACCCCTCAACCAGAACAGAAGAGGGCCGTCGACCCGGACAACGACAAATCAGAGCAGGTACATCAATAAGAAGTTGCAAAGCCGTCGCCACCGGCCGCTGCCACGGGCCCATCCGACCCCCCGTTCGGGGGGCCAGGCAGGGCACCGGGGAGCAGCGGGGCAACGAGGGTGCAAGCGCTGTCTCCTCCCCCCCCCCACCCGACACCGCCCTGTTCACGACCAAAACCTTCCCCCAACGGCCCTCCACCCCGAGATTCAGACCACCTCGACTGTGTCGAGGACGCTGATCTGTCTGGAAAGGAGAACCCCGTTGGGAAGGAAGGCAGGACGAAACGGGGACGGACCGAGGACCCCACAACACACCCCGCCCCTAGCCTCTACCACGAGCCTCGATCCCCAAACAAGCCACAAGCTCAGCACGAAGCCGAGGTTGAGGCCGGGATGGAAAGGAGGTCTGGACAAAGATGAGACGGGAAGGATCCGGGGTACGCATGCCGAGGACAGCCGCCACCACCCGACATCCCGCCCCTGACCCTCCCGCAGGATTGTCCGTGCCCAGACCAACCGCCATCCCGACCAGAAGTCGAGAGTGGGGCTGGGCCGAGGTAACAACCTGCGGAGGCGAGACGGGATGAAGGGGGAGCAACGCCACAAGGCCCCGGACCCTACCCACTCCCCCCACCCTCGACCTACACCACGCGTCCCTCTGCGCCGGGCCAGCCGCCAGCTGGGCACTAAGCCCAAGATGGTGCTGAAACGGAAGAGAAAAGCGGATGCAGGGAGGATGGGGGGCAAAGGGCGGCGGAAGGGCGAGCAAGCCAGCGTCCCACACCCCGAAGATCGGCCRTTCACGTGTCAATGATCCTTCCGCAAATTCACCTACGGAAAGCTTGTTAGGACTTCCCCTTCCTCTAAATGATAAGGTTCAATGAACTTCTCACAGCACCCCCAGCGGCAAACTGTCGAGAGCACCGCAATCCAGACACTTCACCGGACCATTCAATCGGTAGGAGCGACGGGCGGTGTGTWCAAAGGGCAGGGACGTAATCAGCGCGAGCTGATGACTCGCGCTTACTAGGCATTCCTCGTTCAAGATCGATAATTACAACAATCTATCCCCGTCATGATGAACCTTAAGAAGGTTACTCGGGCCTTTCGACCCAGGCAAGCGACTCGTTGGATTCATCAGTGTAGCGCGCGTGTGGCCTAGAACATCTAAGGGCATCACAGACCTGTTAYTGCCTCAAACTTCCGTTGGCTAATCGTCCAACAGTCCCTCTAAGAAGYTGGCCACGAGGAAAGGTCCCCGCGTAGCTATTTAGCAGGCTCAGGTCTCGTTCGTTATTGGAATTAACCAGACAAATCACTCCACCAACTAAGAACGGCCATGCACTACCACCCATAGAATCAAGAAAGAGCTCTCAATCTGTCAATCCTTGCTATGTATAGACCTGGTGAGTTTCCCCGTTGTCGGACCAAATACCCTTACAAGGGTATTTGGCCATGCTTTTGCATTCGACACGGTGACGACATCGACTATCATGATGGAGCCAGTCTGGAATGGAAAGAGTGCGCACGCTTGAGCGTGACACTGGAAAAACGAATTCCTCGGCCATTGAGGCTGGGGGCAAATTGGTGAGAAAATTTTGAGAGTATGAGCACGCGTTATTATGACGTGCGCTGTGATGGTTAGGACCAGTAGTAAAACCCGTCGACAGAAGAGGTCGAGGGGTCAGTCGGGTTAATATTGTGTCGGTGAGATCTATGACACGCAGAGAGACTTAAGCATCAGTACATTAGTCAGAATAAATTAATATACGCCTCGACCGTAGGGCCGGAGCGATTAAAACTGTGTGAGCATCGGCTTGTCGTAGCGCCCAGATTGTTAGCAGATACTCGAAGGGGTACCTTCCGTCCTTACTCGTATACCGCAAGTGAGGGTGAGACACTCGCTCGACCTCCCATGTGAAGTGGGACACATCCCTCTTGGGCAGAAAACTTGCTAGTCACTCGACCACGCGAGCAAACCGGTGCCTCCTCCCCTTCGGAAGGAAAACATCATTACGGACTCTGATATCGTTCATATAAGCATTAGACTCAGGCTACTTGGACTGATACCCGCCTACCTACCGGTACCGGACCTCTAAAAATGCCAACTTTTGTCTTCTTCTGCTCGACCTCAAGTACCCGACGCATCTACCTCTACCTTGGGTGGTACCAGCCTACCTGCTACTTGGGGTTTTCCCCGCTGTTGTAAGTGTGCGGGCTTACCCCGCTACCTTATAACTTTCCCGCCGCATTCCTTCAAAGCCACGACTACAGGACCAGTACAGGTAAGTACCGGGCCTTTGGGCCTTCTGAGCGACCGAGTACCCTTATGGGTCACACACGCACTCAAGCCGGCGAGCACACAAGCAGACGCGCGGACCAGCAAGCGTGCGCGCACGCACAGGCTAGAACGGGCTCAGGCCGCTGGTTGGGCAGAGCCCCGTTACTATATACATAGTAGAGTTGCTCCTCTACTACTTGAAGTGGGAGCTAGCTCAGTAGGTTTAGGTGCAGGCTATCATGTGACAGACCTGGGGATTGAGTCTGCCTTACCCCGAGCTAGCGCTCTTTTAAAGGACTTCCGCAACTCTCATTTGTCCCGAGCTCAATCAGCCGGGACTCGATCCCGTGCCCTATTAGTTACTAGAAGTTAGTAGTAGGACCCGTTAGATTCTGTTCTGCTGGTGCACGACAAGTGGCACGAGCAGTAAGTTAGTTAGTTAGCATTTTATTTTTCTTTTTATTTACCTTACTTTCATTGTTATAAGTTAAATTTTTCTTTTGTTATTATTATTATTTATTTTATTTCGAACCCATACAGTAGATTCATATAGACAAATCTGCACTAAAGTGACGGCCAGATTCGGTGTCAAGAAACAGGCACTGCCTGTGTGCCGTGATAGAGGCGTGGTTGAGATCGCAGGCAACGCGAAGGGACCAGCGGAGGTGAGAAGAGGCTGAGCGCGACCGCGAAATCGAGGGGGAAAGGCAGCAAAAGGAGGGAAGTAGCGCAAGGGAGGAGACGAGAAAAAAAAAAACGTGGAGGAGAAGAAGGAGAAGGAGGAGGAGGAGAAGAAGGAGATGGCGAGAAGGTGAAGAAGGAGAGAGGAGATGGCAAGCGGGTAGCGGGCGAGTAAGAGTGGAGCGTGTGGGAATGCGTGCAGAACCGGGCGCGACGAGAGGGAGGAATTGCACGGGATATAGTAGAGATGTCCGCACAAGAAGAAGAAGAAGAAGAAGAAGAGGAGAGAAAGGGGAGAAGAGGAAAAAGTACTTACCTAGCCAGGTGGTCGAAGATGGCAAGGTGCCGAAAATGCGAGTAGGGGAGCAGTGGTGCCCCGTCACCAGCTCCCAGCTTCGGCACCTCATCTCATAAGATTCAGGGAGAGCGATTGCGGCCATAAAGTGATGTTGTCTTCGGGTCCAGCCATCGCTCGACCTTGTTGAAATGCGCGTTTGTATCGGTCGTGCCCCGTGCTGTGGTCTCGGCATCCCGCTCGTCGCGACGAATCGTGTTGCTTGCTGAGAGGGAGAAATCGAGCTAACTACGACCTCTGACTCTGACGGACTGACGACGATAATGGCGAAGGCGAGAATAAGAGAAAACAGGTAAGTTTTCGATCAAGGCAACTTACCTCATGATACTTCCATCGGTAGGATAAATCAAATAAAATAAAATAAATACAAGTAAATAAATAAATAAATAAAATGAATCTATCACTAAAGTGTGGAAAGATTCACTTCTACACATCCGTGTGTACATGCGTGTGTATGTGTGTGCACGCGTGCATCCGTACATGTGCATGTGTGTGTGTGTGTGTGTTGTCATATTCGCTATACACTACTGAACAGACTGTTTCGTCGGACTTTCACCGACTCATCAGGAGGTTGAACCTGGACAGACAGTCTGCCCAGGATGCATTTTGACTGATGGATAAGGACTCACCACATCGCCCAAAGTTAGCGATACCCATCCCTGAGAGAGAAAGGTGGTCCCCACTTTACTCACACCAATCAACCGTGCAATCCTAGCAGACTGTCTGAACCCGGTCCAAACCCCTGACCAGAACGGTAGTAAGTCTGCGAAACTAATCTGACTGACACAGTCATAAAACCCACACTACACACCCACTCAACCATGGATTTGTGTGTGTGTGTGTGTGTGTGTGTGTGTGTGTGTGTGTGTATGAGAGAGAGAGAGAGAGAGAGAGAGAGAACTGCTTTTTCCATGCCATGACATCGATCAAGCAGACGAGGTGTCTGAACCAAGTAGAGTAGCGCAGCAGAGTAGTGTATCATAGTCTCTCTTTCTCTCTGTCTCGCTATGTCTGCGCTGGACTTTGCCACGTTGATCAATCGGACAATTGAGAGGGACATTATAGAAACCAAAGAAGTAGAAAATTGATGGAAACAAAACAAAAAGAAAAAGGGGGCTCTCACTTCTATCATGGTAGCGCGGTCGTTTGAAAGCCTTCGATGCACAAATCCGAGCCTGAGCTTCCATCCTTCATGCTGCAGAGCCCAATCGACGTCCAACCTTCAAGATGCACAACACAACCCCAGCTCGTAAAAGAGCTTAGTGACGTCATATTCTTTTGAGCTTCACCCGTAAATGTAGTGTATGTGCGCGTGCAAGCGGGAGAGAGGGAGAGCGCGCGCCATTGGAAGGAGAACGCGGGTGCACCGGACATGTAGAAGGAGGAAACATGCACGCGAGAGGAAGAAGGAGGCACGAGTGGGAATAGAGGAGGTGCGCGAAGAGGATGAAGCTGGCCACGCGAGGAGAAGGAGAAGAAGAAGGAGGAAGAAGAAGAGGAAGAAGAAGAAGGAGAGAAGAAGAAGAAGAGGAAGAAGAAGAAGAAGAAGAAGAAAGAAGAGGGAGAAGGAAAGGAGATTCACCGCGATGGGAAGAATGTTGTAACCATCGATCTTGAACGAGGAATGTCTAGTAAATGCGAGTCATCATCTCGCGCTGATTACGTCCCTGCCCTTTGTACACACCGCCGTCGCTCCTACCGATTGAAAGGTCCGATAAAGTGTCTGGGGGCGGTGATCTCGGCGGTTTGCCTCCGAGATGCTGTGGAGAGTCCATTGGACCTTATCACTTGGAGGAAGAAGAAGAAGGATGAAGAGGAGAGGAAGAAGAAGAAGAAGAAGAAGAAGAAGAAGAAGAAGAAGAAGAAGAAGAAGAAGAAGAAGAAGAACGAGAATGAGAAAGGTGGGGGGAGACCAGAAAGAAGACTTACCTATGGTGCCGTGAGTCCAGCTTCGTCTTCGAGGTACCTGCAGCAAGACGCCATCTTCAGAGGTTAGTGCCTGGTACACGCGAGAGAGAGACTGAGAGAGGAGAGAAAGCTATGTCTCCACCCCACGGCTCGCCGCGCGCTACTTGATCGATAGAACGGGCAAATCAAAAGGAGGCAGTGTATATTTCCACGTGTCAACGGAAGATTCGTTCCGTTTTTGCTCATCCTATCCATGGAATGTGCGTGCTTGTGTGTCTGTGTGTGTGTGTGAAAGAGAGAGAGAGAGACGTGTATATATTTTCGCGCTTTGGGCTCCCGTTGCCATGATCTGGACACATGAAAACGGCCACCGAACATGCATGACACGGAGAGAGAGAGGAGAGAGAGAGAGAGAGAGAGAGAGAGAGAGAGAGACAGAGAGAGAGAGATACGATTGCAGCGTGGCCGGATGTGACTGCGCAAGTACACTCAGAGAGAGAGAAAGAGAGAGAGAGAGACGTGCGAATACGGGTGGTGAGCACTCGTCCGTTCTTTTCCCTCTTGCGCAACAGCGCTGAAGTGAGTTATCGTGTCGATGGTGGACACGTGGCCGGCGCTGATGACATGTGGCCGGTGGTGGTGACACGTGGCCCAGTGGTGATTGCACGCGGCCGCCGCCGATGAATCGTGGCCGGCGGTGATGACACGCTGTCGGGCGACCGAAGGTCAGTCGGTCGCCCTAATATCGGCAGATTGACCCTTAGAAAAGTTGTATGTGAGGGAATCGGCCGGGACTTTTGTCCGACCGGTTAGGAAAAATTAGGGGTACCTCGGGCACCCGTAAAATTAGATATGACGACCGCTGAGACTAATCCTCAAAATTACCGAGGGAAACTGCCGTCTCTAAGGCGCTGGTGCCTACCTATTTCCGCCCGCTTACCGAAGTTGGGGGCCGCGAGACGATGATTTGAGAGTAGGTCTTGGCAAAGTCTATTTACGTAGCGCAATTGGCGTGGGAATGGAGCCTCATAATTTAATTATTTTTAATGTTAAAATTAAAAATGGCAAAAAGAAGTAAGAACAGTAGGAGGAAAGAGGAAAATAGAATATTCCTAAATTTCTTTATTTTCCGCGGCATTTAACTCTGGGGGAGACACCCTCATTATTTGACGTTTCCGCCATTGAAATCAAAAACAAACGAAAGGATTAAAAATGGTGAAAGAGAAAAGAAACAAAAGAATTTCGGCTATTTATGTGAGATCCTTCAGAATTTATTTTTGGTAAGATTACGTTTATTTATATTATTCCAGATAATAGAATTAAAAAAGGGAAAAAATAACTTATGATTATTAGTCGTATGGCCTAATTTCGCTTGGATTATCCGCCATCAGCTCTAACCCCCGGATTGAACGTTTTCTCTGGATTTTAACAATTTTCACTATTCCCCGATGATCGAGATTTTCCGTGTCGCCTTCCCGATTTACCTGATTACCAACTTTACTGAGATGGAGTGTTCCGAGGATGGGGGCCGCCTGACCGGCGTGGGTTGGTGCTACTTTGGACCGACAGTATGACTTTTGTATTTGGTACGGACACGTGGTTCG
>BFEA01000777.1:318728-332234 GCA_003427395.1 Chara braunii
TCCTTGTTTCAATTGGGCCCGGGAGCTCCCTCCCAGATTATCCATCCCATTTGCTGATTGTTATTTCTTCGCTGCTTCGGTCGAGCACAGTGTGGGAAGGGCTAGCATCCAATCTTATGGCTTGCGAGATGCTGGACACGAAAACGACTCAGACTTGAAGCGGGAAATCGCCCCTCGAAACGGGCTCTGAAAAGGGGTTGCCTTCATGAGCACGAGAAAGAGTAAAATCAATTGTAATTAAAATTTCGTCATTTTTATTGTCTTTATCTTGCTTGCGTGATTTTAAATGAAAATAGCCGCTGCAAAGATCTGAGCCAAGATGCAAGAATCGATAAATGCTAGAATGAACTCTGGAATACTTTCTGGTCATTTGGGAAGCGAAAAACGTTAACCGAGATCAGTCTTCAAAAGGGAGTGTAACAGGCGATCAAAACGTATCACAGCACCCTGCCGCTCGCTGAGGACCTCGGATGCGGGCGCAGCGAGTGACAGGAGCTATGGCCCCTGGCTTCAGCGAACGGTAGGCGACCCCTCCACGGGTTTCCTCACAACTTTGGCGCCGATGCCGGGGAGGGGAACAGCACCCCCAAGGCTGCGGCCTTCCCCAATCAATGGGGGTGCGCGGGCTGATTAGTCCAAATACTTATTAGTTCATTTTCTTGATCAGTTCTATTTTTGATAATTTTTCGAATTAGTTTTTTTTAAATATCTCGCGATCCGCGCGTTTTCGCACGATTGTCACTCGAGTCAAAGTTCGTCCTCTCGTCGAGGCGAACGTTTTGGGACTTTTTTGAAAAATTCTAACGGCTAGAAAAAGAGATATGAAATTTTTTATATTTTTCTAATTAAAAATTCCAAAAAATATAAAAAATAAAAAATAAAAAATCACGAGTTTAAATTTCTAATTCGTTTTTTTTCGATATCTCACGATCCGCGCGTTTTCGTGCGAGGCGCACGGGGAACAAAGTTCGTCCTCTCGTCGAGGCGAACGTTTTGAGACGTTTTTGAAAAATTCAAACAGCTAGAAAAAAAGATGTCGATTTTTTTGTATTTTTTTAATTAAATTTCCGAAAATTATGAATTTCTTTTTATTTTGATTACGGAGAAAAGAAGCGAAATTAGGTGAACCCCGCCCGACCAAAGTTCGTCCTTGTATTTTTCCTGACATTTTGGGACCCTAGTCGGGGAAAACGGACTTCGTTTGGGCAAACGGCGGGCACCAACAGATAGAAAAGGGCGAAAGAAAATAAGGGGAAAAAATTGAATTTCTTTGTAATTTTGTTTAAATTAAAAGAAAAAAAAAATTAAAAATGTAATCCGATAAGTTTTTCTTCTAAGCCTAGTGAAAGGTAACAAAAATTTTCTAACATCGATCGGGCTTTGCGGTGTGCGTGCGTTCGCGCGCAAAACGGAAACCCTAACGATTTGAAACCCTAGCGGACTATAATTGGCTAAGCATAGTTTTAAGTTCATTTTATTCTTTTACTCCTGGACCGCGTAATTTTGGCCGATAGATATCGGAACTAAAGTTGTGCGGTTCTTCTATCTTAAATTCTTGGGATCTACCGCGGACAAAACCGTCGGTGGAAAATTTGGTTTTAGAATTTAATTGAAATTTTAATATTTAATTTGTTAATTAAGAATTATTGTTATTGTAATTGCTTAAAATCCGAGTGGTTTTCGGTGGTGCGCACCGGGCGTGATTTTTTTCGGAATATCCTTTGCAAAATTTTGAGACCTTCCGCGCACAAAACCGACATTCCAAACTCTCAGAAAAGAATAAAATATATCAAATAATTTATAAATTTGAATAGAAAATTCCCTTAAATCCTTAAAAATATCAAATTAAATACTAAAATAAAATCAATTAAAGTGCGTTTTATATTTCTGGTCGGACGATAAATTATATTTTTTGACAACGCACAGATTGGAGGAAACTTCAAATTTCCCTCAAATAGAGCACATGCCTTCTATTCGAACATTTTGGCATGTGGGCGCTATTTAAACCGGGATTTCGGAACCCCTTCCTTTTTAGATCCGTCTAGACTTTGTTTAACAGTACCCGGGTGAGGGGATTAGTGCGGCTTCGGACCCTTTCCGAACCGCAAGGACTCGGTCGACCCGCGTCAGGAGATCGATCGCCTTGTTAGGCCGTCTTGGTCCTCTTTCCTAGTACCTACTATACTTCACTTTACTAATGTCTCTTGAGTTTTCTCTTACTTGTTTTTTTGTAAAAACTATTCTGAACCTTCCTTCTCACGTACAGTAGTCATCGGTTAGAGGCATTCCTCCATCCCGCCCGCCCTTCTCACTAAGAAGTCTTGCATATTGCAGGGTGCTGCTGATCAAGGGTGCGGCCCTCCCGCCCACCTCTTCTCTTGGGCTCTGCTAACCAGGGTTTGAGGCGCCCCCGGATAACTGAAAATGGGTCCGGGCTGTCGCCCAGAAGCTCAATTCAAACCATCAGGGGTGCAGCACTCCCACCCACCTCTTCTCTTGCGCTCTTCTCATCAGGGTTTGTGGCGCTCCCGGACAACTCAAAATGGGTCCGGGCTGTCGCCCGGAAGCTCAATTCAAGCCAGCCCAACGCCCCGACAGAAATTCCTAGCGTTGTTGTTATGACATGATGGACTGCTCACAAATGGGTCCGGGCTATCGCCCGGACAAGTTGAGGGCTTGACGGGGGCGTCGAAAAGGGATCCGGGCTTGTTTGTCGGGCGACCGAAGGCCAGTCGGTCGCCCTAATATCGGCAGATTGACCCTTAGAAAAGTTGTCTGAGAGGGAATCGGCCGGGACTTTTGTCCGACCGGTTGGGAAAAATTAGGGGTACCTCGTGCACCCCTAAAATTAGATATGACGACCGCTGAGCCTAATCCAAAAAATTACCGAGGGAAACCGCCGTCTCTAAGGCGCTGGTGCCTACATATTTCCGCTCGCTCACCAAAGTTGGGGGCCGAGAGTCGGTGATTTGAGAGTAGGTCTTGGCAAAGTCTATTTACGTAGCGCAATTGGCGTGGGAATTCAGCCTCATAATTTAATTATTTTTAATGTTAAAATTAAAAATGGCAAAAAGAAGTAAGAACAGTAGGAGGAAAGAGGAAAACAAAATATTCCTAAATTTCTTTATTTTCCGCGGCATTTAACTCTGGGGGAGACACCCTCGTTGTTTGACGTTTTCGCCAATGAAATAAAAAACAAACGAAAGGATTAAAGGTGAAAGAGAAAAGAAACAAAAGAATTTCGGCTATTTATGTGAGATCCCTCAGAATTTATTTTTGGTAAGATTACGTTTATTTATATTATTCCAGACAATAGAATTAAAAAAGGGAAAAAATAACTTATGATTATTAGTCGTATGGCCTAATTTCGCTTGGATTATCCGCCATCGGCTCTAACCTCCAGATTGAACGTTTTCTCTGGATTCTAACAATTTTCACTATTCCTCGATGATCGAGATTTTCCGTGTCGCCTTCCCGATTTACCTGATTACCAACTTTACTGAGACGTAGTGTTCCGAGGATGGGGGCCGCCTGACCGGCGTGGGTTGGTGCTACTTTGGACCGACAGTATGACTTTTGTATTTGGTACGGACACGTGGTTCGNAGTGTTCCGAGGATGGGGGCCGCCTGACCGGCGTGGGTTGGTGCTACTTTGGACCGACAGTATGACTTTTGTATTTGGTACGGACACGTGGTTCGCGGAGGTTCGGTATTGGTGCGGAGTTGCTGTATCYGACGATCCCGGGCGTGTTTCTGGTTCAGCATGAGCCCGACACCAGYGTACTTCAGGTTYRGACACATCAGCGCGATTTATTATCAGGTTCGGAACCACCACAGCGAGTTATTTCAGGTTTGGGGAYAYTATGGTGATTTACCTTCTGACGACAACGRCAGTTGTTTCAAGYTCGACACCCTCATATTTCAGGTTCAKCACCATCATGACGCTTTATTTCAAGATCAGAACCGCTGCGGTGATTTATTTTCGGGAYCGGGATTTCCACGRCGATTTATTTCAGGTTCGGACCCTTGGYGATAAATTATTTCASGCTCGGAACTKTYGCTACATGGCTGCAAGGTTCGRCGTTGACATGGTGCAGCAGCCTAGCTCTAGTTTTMAGGAWCGGGACAGRCTCGGCACTGATGTGACGCGGGATATTCAAGTTGATGTGGTATGGTAATTACATTGTCGGTCCGGTACTCTGGCTCAGGACAGGTTCGGCGCCCGCATATTATGAATCACTGCGGTTCGAGTTGGTTGTCACAGGATCGTCATCGGTACAGCAATGGTGCAGGTTGTACTAATTCAGGCTCATATGTTCCAGGTGCGGCGCCGGTATGTTAGAAGGTGCAGTGTGTTGCGGTGCACTCTGCTAATTTGGACTGTGGCCTTGGTGTATGTGCCAGCTCGTGGGTACCACTGGTTCAGCTGCGGTTATTGCTGGGTGTCTATGGACAGCACGGTACCCTCACTGTTGCAGGCCTGCAGGCCTGGGTTTCTGGGACTTGGCCAGGGACTGCAGTCCACTAGAAGCCAGGATCAATGGGGCTGAGACCTACGGGGACCGATGCTCCGCTCGAGGTCCCAGACTGTCCTGCTAGCGGAATATAGAGGAGACCAGCGAGGAGGGCGGACAGTGTGTGCACGGTGTACGCAGCCCACTTCGTGAATCAGGGTAGCGGAGGTCAACGCGCTGAGAACTACAGCCTGTTTCAGTGACGAGGGGACAGCGAGCCAGGCGTTCCCAGCCCATCTGCTCGCTCTCGCACACGGCCCGATTGGGACTCAGGCGGTGGAAGCTTGGAGATGGGGAGTAAGGATCCGGGCAGGCACTGGTGAGAGCGCGCCCGGCGTACGCAGTCCACGCTACGCTTTGGTCAGGGAATCGTCAGCCCGGTTGAAGGCTCAGACTGTAGGAGTCTGGGTATGGAAGGTGCACTCAGACAAGGGGTGAGAGAGTGAGTGACTGTGCAGTGAGTGAGAGAGTGAGTGACTGTGCAGTGAGGGATAGAGAGAGAGCATGCAGTAAGAGAGAGAGAGACTGCACAGATAGAGAGAGAGGGACTGTGCAGTGTGAGAGGGAAGAGACTGTGTGTGGGAGAGAGAGAAAAAGGGACTGTGCAGCGGGAGAGAGAGAAACTGTGCGGCGGGACAGAGAGGGACTGCAGAGAGAGACAGGGAGAAAGAGAGGCTGCGCAGTAAGGGGGAGAGATGTAGAGTGCGGAACTGTGCCACGCGCAGCTATCTTGCCTTCCATTGTTATACACTTGACCCTAATAACGACCAGGTACATTCAAATGGGCGTCAGCAAGAGCCTGCTTGTGTGGCGGGAGTGGCAAACTCGAAGACGCAAGAGAGCGAACTTCAACACGAGCATGTGTGAGTAAGGTAGTCACAGAGAGAGATTGAAAGAGCACGGGTCAGAGAAAGTTCATTCTGATGAAAGAACGCGCCTGACCATTGAATGCACGCAGATTGACTACTCATAGGCAAGGCCTTGATTGGAGGACTGCAAATGGATTGGACCCAAAATACACGCCACGTTTGGCTGTGTATTGGAAGTATTTTGATTTATTTATTTATTTATTTATTTATTTATTTATTGTTCTCAAGAAAAGATGAACTGCATATCAATCCTGGACAGCTTTGTGCGCTATAATAGAGTGTAGCCTACTTACCAAACTTGCATGACATCAAAGTAAAGCACATTCTCTACAGTTTTCCAGTGTGAACTGCTAGAGAAGCGGAAGAGATAGGGTGGTCTGCATGATTGACACAATTCCACTGTGAGCCTCTTGGTCTCTCCATTTCGGACGAGAAAGACGAGATTGTATTGATTATTTTCCCCCTACAAATGATAAAGCGGACAGATATACACCAGTAACAGAGTCTTGTATGGGATGGAGACAGGAAGAGGAAGGAGAAAGACAAAGAGAGCGGAAAGAAGAATGTGATGATCTCCCTAGAGCAGTTTCCAGGTTGCTTGAGGACGGAAAGCACTTGTGTGTGAGTCTGGCTCTGAGCCAGGCTTATGAAAGGTGGTTTGCACTTCTCTTTGTATTGGGAGTCCCCTTGCAATCAATCAGCACATGCTGTCATCGATGCTGATCTCTAGACAGGGCCTGAACCCGCTGCCGTCAGTGCTTTCGTTTCATGTGCTTCCATTTGCCTCTTGGTATTGGGCCCCGAGGAAGAGTCTTTGGAGGCAAGATGAGAAGACTGCGCACACACTACTACGCCTCACACACGCGTTTCCGCCATCCTATTCCGTTTTAATTATGATGGGTCTGAGCTTGGGTATTTTCCTAATTCCCTGGCCTAGTTGAGTAAAGGACCAGCAGTATACAGGGTGCAACAAACGTGACAGTGCATCTCTCCACGTTCTAGAGGAGGGTTCGTTTTCCTTCCTCCATCGGGGGAGTGACCAGGTGAGACCCACACTGCACATAAGAGGGGCTGGCGCACAATTAAGGATGAAAGGCAGCTAGCAATTAGACGTATACACAGACAGAACCGTGGAAAGAGTTTGAATGAATCTAGCCACTGCCTTGAGCCAGATTCGTTCAGCGCTACTTAGCCTCACGAGACAGATGCGCCCCGTCATGGCGGTATGACAGTTCAAGCTCATAGTTGCCCTCATGCAGGATCCTGAGGGGATATATGCTGAAGAGCCGGGAAAGAGTTTGAATGAATCTAGCCACTGCCTTGAGCCAGATTCGTTCAGCGGTGCTTAGCCTCACGAGACAGATCCGCCCCGTCATGGCGGTATGACAGTTCAAGCTCATAGATGCCCTCACGCAGGATCTTGAGGGGATATATGCTGAAGAGCCGGGAAGAGAATTCAGAAGCGATTGTACACCAGAATTATCCATTAGTCAAGATCCCGCTCGAGTGGGTATAGCAGGTAAGAGAGAGAGAGAGAGAGAGAGAGAGAGAGAGAGAGAGTGCACCCTGAGAGAGTGTGCAGATTGACAGAGAGAGAGAGAGAGGTAAGACAAAAGAGTGATATGAGTGGGCTTTTGTTCCCTGATATTGTTGTTATTTATAAAATAATAATACTAATTATTATTTCCCGTTTATTTTCGTTCACCCCCGTTCATAGGCACACGCTGACTACAGATGAGCCGGGCTTGAGAACTGGCGGGGGAGAGCGAGAGTCAGCAGCACGCGCTCCGTTCAGAGAGAGCAAAGAGTGAGAGTCCGTGCAAAAGTGTGTGACCACGCTGGGATGGGACAACATGTGCGTGAGATTGTGCGCTCAGCGAGAGAGAAGGACTGCAATGACTGAGAGAGAGTAAGAGAGGAAGTAATTGAGAAGGCTGATCTGCAGTCTTTTGGACAAATATGATGCATCTGGCCCTGGTAAGAGTCTGAGTGCATTCGGACTCAGCGTCCTTGTTTCAATTGGGCCCGGGAGCTCCCTCCCAGATGATCCATCCCGTTTGCTGATTGTTATTTCTTCGCTGACTAGAATGACTGAGAGAGAGTAAGAGAGGAAGTAATTGAGAAGGCTGATCTGCAGTCTTTTGGACAAATAGCATGCATCTGGCCCTGGTAAGAGTCTGAGTGCATTCGGACTTAGCGTCCTTGTTTCAATTGGGCCCGGGAGCTCCCTCCCAGATGATCCATCCTGTTTGCTGATTGTTATTTCTTCGCTGCTTCGGTCGAGCACAGTGTGGGAAGGGCTAGCATCCAATCTTATGGCTTGCGAGGTACCGGACACGAAAATGACTCAGACTTGAAGCGGGAAATCGCCCCTCGAAACGGGCTCTAAAGTGGGGCTGCCTTCATGAGCATGAGAAAGAGTAAAATCAATTGTAATTAAAATTTCGTCATTTTTATTGTCTTTATCTTGCTTGCGTGGTTTTAAATGAAAATAGCCTCTGCAAAGATCTGAGCCAAGATGCAAGAATCAATAAATGCTAGAATAAACTCTGGAATACTTTCTGGTCATTTGGAAAGTGAAAAACGTTAACCGAGATCAGTCTTCAAAAGGGATTGTAATAGGCGATCAAAACGTATCACAGCACCCTGTCGCTCGCTGAGGACCTCGGATGCAGGCGCAGCGAGTGACAGGCGCTGTGGCCCCTGGCTTCAGCGAACGGTAGGCGACCCCTCCCCGGGTTTCCTCACAACGCGGCCGCTGTTGATGAATCGTGGTCGGCGGTGATGACACGCGACCGCTGCTGATGACATGTGGCCGGTGGTGGTGACACGTGGCCCAGTGGTGATTGCACGCGGCCGCTGCTGATGAATCGTGGCCGGTGGTGATGACACGCGGCCGTTGCTGATGACATGTGGCCGGTGATGGTGACACGTGGCGTCTGAGTGGGGGAACGGGGTTGTGAGTGATACGAGAGACATACCTTGTGCTGGAAGCATGCGACATTGGTCGCTGTATGCTTGTACTTGGGACGTCATCAGCAAAATTGTAGGATAGGCTAGATAGGATTGCCATTCGTAATTTGGGCATCGAGCGCCAGATAGAATATGAACTCTGGTTCTTCGTTGATGATGATGGACTTTACCAGCAATGCCAGTTACGAGCTCTCGGTGTCTTCTAAGTTGGTGGAGCTCGTGATGCGACCCTGTTGTGGGTTCGAGGCCACGACTATCTGGTCTCATATGTATGAGGCAGTTGGGTTACTGAAGTTAGCTGTCATTAGTTTTCTGTGCATTATTATTATTATTATTATTATTATTATTATTATTATTATTTTGTTATTATTCTTACTACTGCGATCAGACTCGTTCTCATTCACTCTTTACATGTATGGAAACAAGTAGTGCAGTAAACTGGCGCCATGCGCCCGCTCGAAACTCAGAGTTATGGCAATTCAAGATAAGAGTTCACTTTCATTGGCTATGGCGACTCAACGCCCAAACAACCTTTGTTTGCATACACCGGATTACCCTGGGTGTCACAATGCTACTTACTAAAAAAAAAAGAAAAAAAAAAAAGAACAGACAAACAAACTGAACAGACAGACAAAGTTGGACAGACAGACAGATTCAACAGACAAACAGACTGAACAGACAGACAAAACTGGACAGACAGACAKATTCGACAGACAAACAGACTAAACAGACAGACAAACTGGACGGACACGCGGATGAACAGTGACACAGACACGGTGGACACACACACGCACACGGTGGCGCAGATACAATGAGACAAGTGAAAAGAGCTTAGATACTATATGCGCAGTATGACACAGACCAAGACACAGACTGAGGTGCGAAAAGAGGCACAGACAGGGGCACAGACAGACAGACAAAGGGGGTGAAATAGACACATGGCAATGCTCAGATGCGCGGACACGCGCACAGTCAAACACCGCTTTTCTCCGGGCTCGCTGCAGACCCCTGGCACAAGTCACTGTGGCAGCGCTTACGCTTGGCTCGCGCAGGAACGGATGCATGATTGAGTGCTGCCTCTTGATTACACTTTTGTAACTCGTCGATATGTATCTTTCTGTCGACCCATGGTGCGCACGGTCAATGATGGTACTCACTGGACTGGACTGAGACTGACTGGGCCGGCCCTTACACGGTCAAACGAAGGGACGCACCCTGCCCTGTCCGACACGCTTGGAAGAGGGGAAGACTCCTGTTGAACATCGACGGATGAATGCCAGCTCGTTATTATTTTGCCAGCACTGACTGCTCTGTCACAAAGTAGTATTAAAGGCAGTCGGCCATTGTTGTCACGCAGATGCACATCAGATAGGAGCAAAGGAGTATACCGCAAGGAAGAAATACAGAAATGTGGGGCTCAGTACAGAGACAGACACACCCACTGCAAAGGAGAGAGAGAGAGAGAGAATCTATGATTTTGGGACTTGACGATGTTTGGATTCAGGCTCGACATTGGGATTGAAACATGGGACGAGGGGATCATCTGGGGCCTGTACCAAAGACTTGGTGTTGACGACATTCCATGTAGGTTGGGGACAGGCGCATTCTTTCTGTGTGGGCACCAGGCCCCTCACGCCGTGTGATGATGATAATATGACTGGATTTGCATTGCGACATTGATTGGGTGATCATGGGTACTTTAGCTTTCCGCTGCGCTGTCTTGTACTATGTGAGAGAGGATGGTTCTTGTCCTGATCTGCACCATTACGGTACGCGACGGGCACCGGGTCACGCAGATGTACAGCGACGCAGATGCTGTGACGCAGATGCTGTGGCGCACGCGGACACTGTGATACACGCACACATATACACAAATGACCCATACACTGTGACACACGCACGGACACGGGAAACAGGCACGGTGTCACATACATAGTGCACATAGTACACGGTACTACACGGAGCACAGCGAGAATACAGTGCTCAAGCTTACGATGCGCAGGTCACATACACAGTCGCATGCATATACCCGGGTATCGTGTGACATATACAGAAATACTGTGTCAATCACACAGTTACACGCGTAGGTGCGCAGTGACGCACGAATGCTGAGGAGACACGCACACGCACGCTTAGCCCCAAGCTACAGCTAAGGCAACACTGGCTGCCTCCACCCTGTCGCCATGGCTACCCTCATTACTCTTGCCTGCTTCGAACTTTGGGCCTGCTGCAGACCTCCTCACAACAAGACACTGAGACAGCGCCCCGCGTGGCTTCGACATGAATGAATGAGTGGGTTGGGCACTGCCTGTGGGGTAGGGCGCTGGCAGCCATAGCCCGGCTGCCTATGAATGCAGAAAGAGGAAGGCTGAAGTTGGTTCTTCGGAGGTGAAGAGCGTTGTGTGGGCTATCAAGGGAGAGTGCGGGAGAAAAGAGAAAGCGTACCTGGGTGGAGAAGAGGTCGACATTGACATTGAATTCATCACTCGTTGGTCGTCAAATTGTCTGGTTGCTTCCGTGTTGTAGTTGTAGGTATAGGCTATAGAATAGATAGGGCGCCAGACACCCTTCAAAGAAAGAGCTACAGTGGGTTAAGCTGTTGATGCTGCCCGATTGGGCTAAGGACATTGACTCATGATTCCGCTGTACCATTCTCAAATGGATGGTTACTCAATTCCATTGTGCCTTCTGCTCTGACTTTGATTACGCGGACTTCAGTGTGATTTAGTAATCTGGATTTCTGTGCTTCATCCACATTTATGTCCCTTGCATTTTATTATTACTACTATTATTATTCTTACTATTATTATTATTCTTATTATTATTATTATTATTATTATTATTATTATTATCATTATTATTATCATTATTATTACCATTGTAATCAAACTCGTTTCATTCACACTTTTCATGCATGTGGACAGCAGCACAACAGACTGGCACCATGCGCCCGCTCAAAGCTATGACAATCCAGAAACGAGTTCACTTTCACTGGCTATAGCGACTCAAAGCCCAAGCTACGCTTTGTTCACATATGCCGGACCACCTTGGATATCCCACTCGCCTCACGCTGAACATTCACAGAACACACACAATCCACTCTGAACTACGGCTATGGCAGCGAAGGCTGCCTCTGTCACTATGGCTGCACGTCTCCTCTCTTGCCCACTGCGTCCTTGGGGCTCACCGCCGACCTTCTCGCGCAGCTCGCTGTGGCAGCACTTCCGCGTGGCTTCCGCGGGAATGAATGAATGGCTGAGTGTTGCCTCGTGATTTATACTCCTGGAGCTCGATGGTCTGCCTATTCCCATCGGTCCGTGGTACACACAGTCTCTGATGGTACTTGCTGGGCTGGACTGGGATTGACTGGTCCGGTGCCGCTCACCGCATGGCATTGCACCAGAGATTCACCATAGTCACACATACACAATGGGACACAGACTGTGACATACGCAATTAGACACAGCCTGTGACAGACACAACAATACACAGAAAGACACATACACACCAAGAGTGAGACAGACAGAGAGAGAAAAAATAGAAAAAGAGGGAAGAGAAAACGTACCCGGCATACACTTGCAGTCTGCATTGGTAGTGACCTCATATACATTGGACTTCACTATCAAAGTGGGCCTGTTGCGTGAGTGTGGATGTAGGAGGGTAGCCAAGTAGTATAAATTGGGCAGGGCGCCAGGCAGAAGGAGCGACCTTGAACGATGCGTTGATGTGGTCCATGGGCACGAGCGTTGATTCATTACTTTATGGTGCCCCATTCTGACAAATTCTAGGGGCTATTGCACTCTGCCTGTACATCTCTACTCGGATATCTGTGTGATTTCGCA
This sequence comes from Chara braunii, assembly GCA_003427395.1. NCBI lineage: Eukaryota > Viridiplantae > Streptophyta > Charophyceae > Charales > Characeae > Chara > Chara braunii. Next base: position 330,927 of record BFEA01000777.1, read on the forward strand.
ACTTGGTTTCTGTATATCGTCACGCTCGTATGCCTCGCAATTATTATTATTATGATTATTATTGTTATTATTATCGTTATTATTATTATTTTATTATTATTATTATTATTATTATTATTATTATTATTATTATTATTATTTTATGTCGTTATTCTCATTGTCCTCATTAAACATTATACAAAGCCGGAGATGATGAGAGAGTATGGGGCATTGGAGAGAATGGGGACACTATCACTTGTGATGGTGCCCATCTCCTCCATCCTCCTCCGTACTTGTCTTTGTGTGGTCTTCTCATATACCTGCCTCCTCGAGGTTATTCGATGGAGGATTTGATCACCATTAAGTTAACACTGATCTCGGCTAGCTCTAAAAGCCAGCATTCGATTGCATGAGTTATACATGATTGATGACAGGGTGATTGCGGGAGCTCTGCCGGAGTTCAGGCGGAACTCTAGAGGCAGGGAATAACAAGGTACGCTACTTTGACCTAGTTGTTGTTCCAGGACATATAGGCTATCATCCGTAACGATGATCATAAGGGTTAGGAATTCAGGGTCAATATTTCTTCAAGGGCGAAAGGATGGACCGAAGTCTGGGATTGTAAAAAGTGCGGGTAGAGAAAAGGCTGGCGGGGTGAAAACTAATTGCTTCTGATACAGCAATCTTGCTATGTGGGTATTATTTGGAGATGTGAATGCAAAGGGGATCGATTACTCATATTCTTCTCTCTATACGTCGCCTAATGATGATGGGTATTTGTTGTTTCAGCTTATTGTGATTGAATGCAACAATGATGATCCATGTCATTTATTTTTTGTCATACGCCTGGTCCAAGCATAAGTCCCCAACTGTTCAAGGCAAGTGCCATCAAAGACGATTACTTGACCCGTCGATAAGACTTGTGTGGAGGTAAGAATAGCAGGGAAAGTCTGCCTTAACTCCGATGAGCCTTACGCTCGGTCAGTGGTAAGAGTAACAGGGTTCCTTGGACACCCGCCTTATTGAGGGCTAGCCAGTGATAAGAGTAGCAGGGAAAGTCTGCCTTATCAGTGACTAGTCTGATATAAGAGTAACAAGGTTTCAAGGCCACGTGCCTTATCATTGACCAATCTAGCATTCTTTCAGTGGTAAGAGTAACAAGGATCCTTGGACACCCGCCTTATTGAGGGCTAGCCAGTGATAAGAGTAGCAGGGAAAATCTGCCTTATCAAAGACTAGTCTGATATAAGAGTAGCGAGGTTTCAAGGACACCTGCCTTATCATTGATCAACCTAACATTCATTTAGTAGTAGGAGTTGCAAGGATCCT
>BFEA01000777.1:346021-361851 GCA_003427395.1 Chara braunii
AACGGAATTAACCAGACAAATCACTCCACCAACGAAGAACGACCATGCACCACCACCCATAGAATCAAGAAAGAGCTCTCAATCTGTCAATCCTTGCTATGTCTGGACCTGGTGAGTTTCCCCGTGTTGAGTCAAATTAAGCCGCARGCTCCACGCCTGGTGGTGCCCTTCCGTCGATTCCTTTAAGTTTCAGCCTTGCGACCATACTCCCCCCGGAACCGGTAAACTTTGATTTCTTACAAGGTGCTGGCAGAGTCATCCAATAGACATCCGCCAATCCCTAGTCGGCATCGTTTATGGTTGAGACTAGGACGGTATCTGAGATAAGATTAAAGGATCCCGAATTGTTGATGTTCTGAAAATATATCTCTTGCATCAATGGTATTGTGGAAGCCAAAGGGTTTTCGGCTCGTTTTACTTATTTTGAGAGATCCCCGAAACGTGTGTCTGACCACGCTGTGATCGAGATGGGAAGACACGACCCCTGAGTGGCAACCTGACGATGCTCCTCGTTTATCCACTACATGGCAACCTGACGATGATGCAAAATTATTATCATTGGTGATTTCATAAATTGTTTTCGGCATATATTGGGATGCACATCGTTCATCCAATAAGTGGCAACCTGACGAGGGGAGAATTTTGTCTATGAATTTTTTGGTATACATTGAAATGAACATCGTTCATCCACTCCAGGAGGTCAGTCTGAGGCTTATGGTGGAAAATTGGCATCGTTGTGACGTAACTCCCAGCGTTGGCTGCTGACCAAGTATAACCAGGCAGCGGACCTTCTGGTTGTGGCCAAGAGTTGAGACCTGAAGGGCGGCCGCCCTAGTGAGGGAATCAACTCAGGTGGTTACTAGAGGGGTCGAGAGTCAGGTCTAGAAGCTGGGTAAAACCCAGGATAGGAGGATTTACCCGTTATTGCGTAACCAATACGGGAACCACTGTAAATATAACAACACACTGGGCTGCAGATCTGGCCTAATCAACCGGACTGTCGTGGGTTTAGACCGAGACCGCCGATTCCCTCGCATTAGACTTCGGGCGGGACGGTAATATGGTTTAGGTTAAGACCCGCGTCCAAAGGGGGCAAGTTCTATGACTCCTCGGACAACCAACGAGGATTTGGGAAGAAAGTCTAAAGATGTAGAAAAGATGATTGTTGTTTCTCTTGGTAGTTTTCACCATTGTAGTACAGTTCCAGTATCCCCACCATTGGTTCATTGAGTTTGGTTTGGGGGTTTTCAGCATGTGGGAGATCCGGGTTAGAATCTCGGCGATGGTAAAATGTATCAAGGGAGACAATTCGAATCTTGAGTGCATTTCAATCCAGGGACTCGGATTTGGCTATCCACTTATCACATATGCGCCTTATTTGGGAAAGGAATTCACGTTCTCTTTCAAACAGGGAAGAGAAGTACATGTATTGTTTGTATTGTATCATTTGTCCAGTGGTGTTATCGATTTTGTCATATTTTTATCAGTTGATTTGATTTTGGGAAACGATGTAAAGGCGAACTGTATGAACGATTGTGATAAACGTCCTTAGCGACGGGGACGTCGCTTAATAGGGTCTGGGAATATTGTCGGACCAAATACCCTTACAAGGGTATTTGGCCATGCTTTTGCAATCGACACAGCGACAACGTCGGCTGCCATGACGAGGCCGGTCTGGGATGGAAAGGGTGTGCGCTTTGGCGTGACACTCGAAACGAATTCCTCGGCCATTGAGGCCGGGACGAATCGTTGAGAAAATTTCGAGAGTATGCGCGGCGTTGTTAAGACACGCGCTGAGATGGTTAGGATCAATAGCTATGCCCTCCGACCGAAAAAGTTCGAGGGGTTGATTGGGTCAGTGTCGTGTCGGGTAGATCTACGACGCACACTGAGACTTAGCGTGGTACCTACCTACCTACCGGTACTGGGCGTCTAAAAATGTCAGCTTTTGTCTTTCTCTACTCGGTCTTCGAGTCGGGTACTCGTCATATCTACCTCTACATGCTCTGCTTGGTGAGGTACCGACTTACCTACCACTTGAGTGTTTTTTCCCTGCTGCTCTGAGAGTCACGGTCCTACCCCTGCGACTTAGGTGTTTTTTTTTGCTACGACCCTCAAAGTCACAGCGATAGGTAAGTACCAGTTGTGCGAGATTGCTCAAACAAACAGGTGCCCCTGCGGGACATGCACAGACCTGCGGGACATGCACAGACCTGCGGGACGTGCGCAAACCTGCGGGACATGCACAGACCTGCGGAACATGCACAGACCTGCAGGACATGCACAAACCTGCGGGACATACACAGACCTGAGGGACATGCACAGACCTGTGGGACGAACACGGACCTGCATGACACTCGCACACTCTGGCCGACAAACACTCAGACAGGCATGCAGGCCGGTAGGTGTGCACACGTGCAGACTCAGAAAACGGGCTCAGGCCACTAGGCAGGCTGAGCCCCACTCCTATACAAATGTAAGAGCTGCTATTCTTCTACTCAAAGTAGGAGCTAGCTCAGTAGGTTTAGGGGCAGACTGTCAAGCTTGAGGTGTGGGGATCGAATCTGCCCCAACCCCGAGTTAACTCCTTTTTACGAGGAGCTTTACTTTCATTTTCACCCGCGGACGAACGGCCGGGGCTTGAACCCGCGACCTTAGTGTTAGAATTAGTTAGAGTTAGTTGGTTAGTTAGCACCGAGTAGAGGCTCGACAGTTGGCATTTTATGGTAATTAGTAGTTAGATTTTTAGATTTTGTTAATTTTTTTTTAAAATTCTTATGTATTTATTTTCATTGTTGACTTGCTTTTCTTTTCTTTTGCTTTTTCGCGTGAACAAATCGCTTACCTTAGTGTATTTGCCCCGAATATTGGGCAAATTCGTTTCTCGGGAACAATTTTCATCCCGCCGCGATTTCGTCTATCAGCGATGCAGTTAGCGTCTATCAGCGATGCAGTTAGAATTACTGTTGTGGAAGAGAATTCGCCGCAAGCAGGAGGCAACCGGCGAACGTGCAGAAAGCAACGGAGGGAACGCGAGGGAAAGGAGGAGAAGAGAAGAAAGAAGAAGTAGAAGGAAGAAGAAGGAAAGGGGGGAGAAGAAGAAGAAGGCGGGGAAGAAGAAGAGGAGAAGGGGTTGAGGGCGACGTACCTGGCCATGTAATGAATGATGGCAACGTCCTGGGCAAAACAGCGAGCGGAGGTAGTGCACGCCAGCAGCGAAGATGGTGCGCGGGGAGTAGAGGAGATAGCGCGGGGAGCAGAGGAGATAGCGTGGGGAGCAGAGGAAAAGCACGCGGGGGCAGAGGCGAAGTGCGCAAAGCAAATAAGATAATTGCGCAAAAGAAAGGAGGGCGCAGAGAGGAGCGGGAGAAGCGCTTCAGAGAAAAGCAGGAAGGAGGAGTTTGCGCGGGGGAACAGTGGAGATGACTGCGCTCAAAAGAGGTGGAACGCATGGGAGATAAGAAGAAGAAGAAGAAGAAGAAGAAGAAGAAGAGGAAGAAGGAGAGAAGGAAAGAGGAAAAGAAGAAAGAGGAGGAAGAAGAGAAGAAGGGAGAGGGACACTCACCGAGCCATTCGTACACTGCCTACCTTATGCGAGGGCAGATGGCGTTATGAGGGAGGCTCCCGTGTTGCGGGGAGCATAGTGCTGACGACGCTAACGACGACGACGACGCTGGCGACGACAGCGGAGCGAGGGAGTGAGAACAGGTAGGCCTCCGATCGCGCGGCCCACTCCCCGGTACTCCTATCCGTAGGCTGATCAAAATCGAATGAATCTTTCACTGGAACGTGGAAGTATACATTGGCACACGTGTTTGCTTGGCTATGTGCACGTGTCTGTGTTTGTGTGTGTGTGATGGTGTGAGTGAGTGAGTGTATGTGTGTGTGAGAAGGGGAGAGACAAAACTCAGCTCGGCAGGAGTTGCAACGACCGCCGACCCCGATTACAACACACCCTCACTTCGATTGTATCGAAGTGCAAAGATGGCGTATATACATTCATTATTATTATGTTGATTATATTATTATTATTACTATTTATTTTTATTATTATTATTATTATTATTATTATTATTATACACCTTAGCCATAATGTACGTTTGTGAAAATGAAGCGGAGCAAAAGAGGGAGCCTTGGTGAAGGCTTGCGGTGGCGCTGGCGCTGAGATCGTCACCGCCGTGTTTATAACTCTGGTATTATCATGTTCCCCATCTCGTTGCTATGGTTGTCATCTCCGTTCTCGATCCTCACAGTCCCTCAGTTCCTTTCTCTCTTGCTTGTAACCCTCTCTTTCCATCCCGATTTCTGCTCTTTGCCATTTTCTTTTCATTTTTTTAACGAGCCAAACGCTCTATATTGGTCAGGTGCATCACCAAGTGAGACGGATCAGCCTCAACACTACAACACACACACACGGGTTGTGTACAGTGACCATTACAACACACACACACACACACACACATACAACAGTAATGAAAGTCGAGGAGACAACGCTACACCCGTCTCCGCCGGAAGAACGCACTCACGACAGGGAGCCGTCACAGACTGCTCTACGCCCATGCACATCAATGCGACCCCTGTCCCGCCGATGTCACTCTGCACCCAGTGAATCGCCACAGTCTCTCCCTCTTTCTCTCCCTCTCTCACTCTCTTCCTCTCACATGTGTCAGGTACTAACCTCTGATGGTGGCGCCTTGATGCAGGTACCTCGAAGACGAGGCTGGAGCTATGGTACCACAGGTAAGTCTCTCTCTGGCCTCCCCCACATCTCTCTCTCTCTCTCCAACGCTACTCTAAGCTCCTATAGCACTGTTGCATATCGTAATGGTGCAAACCAGAACAAGGATCGACTTCTCTCACGTAGTACAAAATAGCGCAGCGGAATCCTAGAATACCAATGATCAACCCAATCAATGTTGCAATGCAGACCAAACATACATCATCATCATCACAAGGTGTGAAGGGGCCTGGCGCTCACAGAGGAAGAAAGCACCAGCCCCCAAACATCCACAGACGAAGAGGAGGGGGATCAGATGAAGAAGAGGGGGGAGGATGGGAATGTCGTCAACACCAAGTCTTCGGTACAGGTCCCAGATGAGCCCTCGTCCAATGTCTCAGTCCCAATGTCGAGTCTGAATCCATATGCCGTCAAGTCCCGAAGTCACAAATCTCTCTCTCTCTCTCTCTCTCTCTTACACACACACACACACACACACTCTCTCTCATTGCAAATGCACCATCACATCTGCTATACACCACAGTGCAATGAGGCATGACTGTGCCCGACTGCTTCGTCGAACTATTATTATTACAGATACATTATCTTATTAGTAATTATTATTATTATTATTATTATTATTATTATTATTATTATTGATTCTTGTGATAATTTGATAAACCCAGACAGAAAGTTACTCGTTAGATGCCGTAGTACAGGTTACTCAGATCTGTACAGTATCTTCAGTAACTGTAAAAGTGATATCTGATACAACGTCTCGTAACCAGTAGACGAAGAAGGCAGTGTAGAACAGTGGCATGGGCCACAACAGCGTACAAACATCATGGCCAATGCCACGTCGACAGTAGAGACGGGCGGCAGCGCCACATCGGCAGGGATGAGTGGCCTGTGCCACATCAGCATACAGACAACATGGCCAATCCCGCGTCAGCAGCAGACAGGCGGCAGTGCCAGAACAACAGTGTAGACCAGTTGCAGGTCATATCAGCAGTTTGAACGAGTGTCCTGCGCCGCATAAAAATCTAGACAGCGTGGCCAATGCCGCATCAGCAGCAGACAGGCGGCAGCACCACATCAGCACGGCGGACAGATGGCTTGTGCCGCAGCAGCAATGCAGACAAGTGACCTGCGCCACATCAGCAAGGTCGACAGATGACCTGCGCCACATCAGCATTGCAGACTGATGGTCGGGGCCACAACAGCAATACAGACAAATGACATGCGCCACATCAACAAATGTTGACAGGTAGCCTATGCCACGTCAGCAGCGGTATGCACAGGTAGCCTGCGCCACATCAGCACTGCAGACAGGTGGCCTGCGCCACACCAGCACTACAGGCAGGTGGCATGCACCACATCAACGATGTAGATCAGTGGCAGCTCCACGCTAGCAATGCCTGGCGCACATAACAGACAGCGCCAGCATGCTGCCACAGTCCTGCGCCGTCCGCAGTACCAGCGCACAGCCAACGTCAAGCCGGCGTCCAGGCAGCATAGCAAGACTGGTCTCGGGTCCCCTATCCACAGTCATAAAAATTGACTCGGAACCGGGGACCTAGACTGTGTATAGCTGCGGACTCTCGCTTGGTCCTGATGTTCTCTGAGTACCTACACACAGACAAAGACTGACAAACACAGATAGACTGACAGAGGCAAACAGACAAACAGACGGACAAACAGACAATCCAGACAAACAGACTAAGACACAGACACAATGTGACCCACATACAGACAATGTGACACACGCCCGGACAATGTGGCTCGCACATGCAACAGCATACACAGATACTGTGACACACACAGTCACAGGCACGCAATACACAGATACACGGTGGAACACGCACAAACATTGTGGCACAGACTATGACATACACTGTGACACAAACAAAAGACATACAAAGTCACGCTGCACAGTGATACATGCACAGTGACACATACACGGACACTGTGACATACATAGTGACGCAATACAGAAGTGACACAATGACTCACAGGCACACATTGGGCAGCGACCCGCAGATATTGTGACACACACAGTCACAGTCATACAGATACATGGTGAAACAGTCACACAGTGACACATACACAGTGACATAGATACACAGGGCCACACAGAGAGAGACAGTGGCATACACAGTGAAAGAGAGACAGAGAAAGGGAGATAGAGGGAAACAGGAGAGAGATACTCACCTGGTGTATGTGAGAGGTCGGTTATGGTATTGACGTAATGTACATTGATTTCCCAAGAGTAAGTGAGCGTGCGGCGTGGATGCGGTGGCGGTAGGATAGGCGTATAGTGTAGGTTGGGCGCCAGACAAAGAAGGGCGGCATTGGATACTGCGTTGGTGTGGCCTGAGGGCTTGAACATAGGCTCACGGGTTCATTGTATTGCCCCTATTTTGGATGGAACCTTTGTACATTTCCGCTCTCTACTAGTTACATGACTGTTTGGACTTCTGCATGATTAATTGCAACTTAGTCCTCTGTGTACCGCGCTTACTCATATTACTAACATTTATTCTTCTTCTTCTTATTATTATTATTATTATTATTATTATTATTATTATTATTTTATTATTATTTTATTATTATTATTACTATTTATTATTATTATTATTATTATTATTTGTTTTTACTTCATTACCTACACCATTGTTCTGATTTGATTGCCAACGCAATCAGACATGTGCATGTGAACCACGTTCCTAGTTAGAGTCGTAATCACCTTCGTGCACACTGACCTAGAGCAAGTATAAGTGCACACAAGGTCATCTAGACGGGAGGCTAGAAAGGATGGAATAAAAATGTAGAAAGAAGAAAAGAAGGAAGAAAACAGGAAAGAGAATGAGAAAGAAAACAAAGACATGAAATAAGAAAACAAGAGAAGTCATTTCTCATTCTCATCCTGTACTCCTTTGTTTTTTCTCACCCTCTGGTGCTTTATAGATTGATTGATGTATGGATGTAGGACGTGTGGCAGAATAAGGCTCCAGGGTGAGGAACATCCTATTACTCGTCTCTACGTGTGTACATATCGTAGATAGTTAGGTTGACAGACGGAAGATGGGGTACTCCTGTGCGGGTCATCCCATGGTCTGTCTAAAGTCTAAACCAGTTAGACTAAAATCAGTGGTAGGATACCCATGTCTGAGTTATCCTACTGCTTGAGTAAGTATGAGGTGAAGGCTTCTGTCGGAGTCTTCTAACTTCTTACTTACAGTTGATCGGACTATATTATAGTCCACCGGTAGAATTGAAGTTCACATCACTGAACTTCGTGTAGGGCGATAGTGAGGGAGGTGTTGAGATTTTGTGACATGTGTGTATTTGCAGGTCATTTTAATCAAGGAGACTCGTTATTAGTCTATACAAGTCTACATGCTGTTGCCTTATGGTAACAGGTTGGTTTACCAACTCAACCTTCACTCACCCTCTACACCCACACTTTGCATCTACCTTTGTAATAAATGACATTTCTGATTTTCGGCTCAGCGTCTGAAGGGTCTAAGTTTGATCAAAGAGGTCCTTGAATAACTGAGTCGAAAAGGGAATATCTGGCAGAGGGATTTGGAAGCACAAGTGTAATGTGTGTGGAAGTGAATGAATGGTTGACTCTGTTAGGATTGCGAAATGCTTTTGTTTTGTCTGCAGGTCAGTAAGACGACCAACCAAGTGTTATTCACTCAACTCGCATTGCTTATGCTTACTAGAGCCTCGACTCAGACATTTCGTCGACTAGTAACCTTTTTACTATTGGTTTGGATTTCCGACTTTTACTCCTTTGATGTTGAATAGATTAGGACAATTGGCAAAGGCGAAAGAGCCTTATTCATATCCTGTTTCTTTGAAAGGCCATGAGCCTATCTTTTACTTTTGATGCATATTTGACAAGCCATGAGCCTATTTTTATCTATGATGTTTGCTGAAAGGCCAAGAGCCTATTTATTGTTTCTCTTTCAAAGTCAAAACTTCGTTCATTCGGACGTTTGCCTCTGTTTGTGTAAAAATGTAAAAGACATATCCTTGCCTTTTTAGTCTCAGCCTTTGAACTATATTTGTTATGAATATATTTATTTTCAAAGGACTTGTATAATATATATATAATTTACGGGATAAGTTCAGATAGAGTAGGACGCGGTATGCGCGAAAGATCGTCAATCGAGTCGACATGAATTGTAAGTCGATCCGGGAAAGCAGCATACCGATGCCCGACACGTAAACGGGTCAGTCTTAGGCGTTCAACCGCGCATATACCTATGCTACGGCGATCGAGAAAACGCCATTGGTCGACCTACCTCTGCAAAGGCATGTAAAAGCCTTCGCACGTGGGCCGATAGCTCAGCAGGGATACGCTTACCAGAGGGTGGTGACAGCCCCTCGGGTAGAGGAGAGTTGTACCTCGCGACGTACCGAGCTGTCGCAGGGCGTCGTGAGAGGTGTAGCACGCGCGCACGGTCGGAGTGGTGACTAGTTGTTCTTTCAAGAATAAATCCTGCGTGACACGATCGTGAGGTTCAACGCTCATCAGCAGGGCGAGGGACCGCCGCGCGTGACAGGTGGCACCGTTGCCGGGGACCTTCGGTTGCCTGCCGGGGTCCTATGCGAACGGACCTGGGTTTGGTAAATTGAAGTTTTCACTAGACGACAACCTTTAATTTAAATGTCAGCATGATTATCGGCAACGGGTTAACCCGTTGCAGGGGATCTCGCTTTCCAGCCGAGGTCCTCAGTGAACGAACTCGGGTATGGTAAGACGATGATCACGGCAAAACGACAACCTTTAGACAAGCTAATATATCTTGTGACATGTGAGTTGAATTACCGTTGGCTAGATGTTAAGGATGTAGTATGCAGGAGTGTGAAGTCACACCAACAATGCGAACGTATATCGCATTATCCGGGACTTCAACTGTCCGCGAACGTCCTTAAAGAACGGACTAGGTATAGGATAGTTAGGAGTCTATGTCAAAGATGCAACTAGTGAAGGTAATACTCTTACATAGTAGGTAGAAGTTAGGTTAACGATTTGAGGGAGATGTCTGCGTATGATGGATCCTTCCTTCTGTTTACGTACTCGGGTCATTTGTCTGTATAGGCGTGTCTGTCAACTTAAGTTGTTAAGAGGTTAATGACTCTAATTGACTCTCATAAATTCTCAAAGAGTCGAGGAGGGATAAACGCGTGACTGACTGTTCCGTTTATTTTCAGCTGATGTACACTGACTTAAGTAAACTTTGCTTTCGTACTACTTTCCTTGTCTGTATCTCCTTAGCCATGTATAAGTTGTAGGTTTATGACGGACTTTTGTTCCTTGTGTGATGGAGACTCCCGTGGAGTCGTCACGTTGCTTGCATGAATTGACTGAGGTAAACGATGGGATACTTCTATAAGAGTTACCCTGCCATTCACCCGACTAAGTAATGATCTTGTGAAGTGTCTGTTTGACTTCGACGTTAATAACGGGAAGATGTCGTGCGTTTTCTCTGTTACTTTACGAAACTAGATCTAAGAGATAATCCGGTACTCCCATGGGGTACAAGGCTTCTAGGCTAGGATGACTGACATAAGCAAAGGTAGTAGGAGGTTTCCGTGGGGCTTTCCTAGTCACCTATCGGACTAGACTTGGAAGGGAATTACCGCGTGAGTACAAAAACTCCTAAGTCTAGGACGATCCGTCTGATTGAAAGGTAGGAAAATGAAGTTTCCCGTGAGAACTACCTTATCTCTGACTGAATGGTCTACTTGGTATTGAGAAAGGGGTGAGGAAATAGTTTCATTTAAACTATTTTCGCCACTAACTAAAATATGCATAGCAAAAGTCACTTGACAAGAGGAGTGAGAACTCTTGTGGGGTCGGCATGCCTCTTGCTCATACACGACGCATAGGCAAGATAGGTGAACGGTCAGAACAACTTAACTAAGAGTTGTTTTGACTGATCTCCTACACATTAATCTGGTGGTAGGATGACTCCCGTAGGGTCATCCTAATACTTGTTTGATTTGGTGATCAACTAACGAGGGAAAGAATGAGGAGATTGTGTTTGGACAGTAGAGGGATACTCTCATGTCAGTAACCCTACCACTTGTTTGGGTATGACTGATGAATAACATAAGTAATTATTAACGATCTATCTGTTTAACATTGAATCAGGTTATGGGAGGCTCCCGTGGGGTCGTCCTATCGCTTGATCAAAGGAGTAGTATTCGCAGTCATTCGGGTAGTAGTAGGATAACTCCCATGGGGTCATCCTATTACAAGCTCGGACCTGAGGTGGGACAGTTAACTGAATTTAACTTTATTTATGCTCGTGCTCAATCGATGATCATACTGGACAGTCCGGTCATTTCCGTACTATTCTCATCGTTATACAGTTTCCACCTCGCAGCGTGCGCATCATCATATCCTTCAATCACATAGGCGTGCTGTGTTAACTTATGTAGCGCGCCATTATGACCCCTACTTATTAGCTCCTATTAACCGTTAGCGTACAAGTATTATTTTGCATGTGTTGTCATGCATAAAAATTCTTGTGTTGTGTTGCCAAGACGTGAAAAATTAGAAATCAAGAAATGAAAGAAAGGCGACAAGAGAAATTCTCTTAATAGGCTTATTGACTTCATAGAGGAGGAAAAAAATTGAAGGAGGAAAAAAAGAAAGGGAAGAGAAATGAGAATGGTATAGGGTTGTACGTTATTAGGGTCACTAGCACAAACATACAATCTCCCCTGATAAAATGACTTAGTAGTTCTTTTTTACATGAAATATTATACCGCTCATTACCGTACTTGAGTCGCTTTTCTGTATCCATCCGATGATAAGATTATACTCCTCTCATATTCATCCTACCTCATTGAAAATACTTGACCGTCACAATAACCTATGAACTAAATTAGGTACTCTCTACCAGATCGACTGTCGTCGTGATGGGAAGAGGGTACTAACAATAACTTATGAACTAAAATAGGTACTCTCTACCGTAACGACTGTCGTCGTGACGGGAAAAGGTATCGAACAATAACCTATGAACTAAAATTAGGTACTCTCTACCGTAACGACTGTCGTCGTGACGAGAAAAGGTATCTAACAATAACTTATGAACTAAATTAGGTACTCTCTACTGTAACGGCTGTCGCCGTGATGGAAAGAGGTATCTAACAATAACTAATGAGCTAAATTAGGTGCTATCTACCGGATCGACTGTTCTCGTGATGGGCAGAGGTGTCTGACACTAACCTATTAACTAACTCATGTGTGAGTTACTTTACCATCTGTCGGATCGACTGTTGTCGTGACGAGCAGAGGTGACTGACACTAATTAATGAACTAAATGAGGTACTCATGTGTGAGTTACCGTATTCTTTACCGGATCCACTGTCGTCGCGAAGGGGAGAAGAGTCTGCTTCTTCAATTATCCCACCTTGCGTTCCCGCCACCATCGTGCGTACATGATCCACCCTACATTTTGTAAGTCATACCAACGGATCATTACTTATGCATGGAGCTTACGCTCTTATTTTGCCGCAACAATCTATGAGGGGTTATCCCTTACCCGTCATATAGGAGAAATGTCTGAAAGACAATTATAGTAGGTTCGGGTGTTGCTTATCCTGGGCCAGCTTGGCAGAAGCACTAGTTCTAATGAGGCTTGAATCTCAGATCTAGGTCAGTCTCAGAAAATATAAGAAGGGTTGAATATCCTCAAATATCTCCTTGTTGAAGTACCCCTTCCGAATAACGAGAAATGATGCTGCTAAGGTGAGGGAAAAGGAAGGTGAAGCATACTGATAATTCTCTCCTGAAGTTAGGATAATATATGTAAGTGTCGAAAAGACCTCCCGAACCTCAGAAAGTGCATATTTGTTAGGCTAACTACTTACAGACCATGTGCGTTCGCGAACTCGTGTGTCATAATTCCTAATTAATGGTTTGTAAATAGAACTAACCCTATTAAGTATTCCTACAAAATCTAAATAGATTATCAAATTATTAAGAGTGATATGATATAGATCATAATGATAGACCCGACCTATTAATAATAGTCTGATTCTGATGGTTGCATCATGCAACATATGGGCTTAGGACTATCTATACAAAATAATAACCGTCTAGCTGTCAACATTATAATGTAGCAAAGTCATGTACTCAATAGGTATGTTTAGATGGTGGTGAATTAACGTATATCAGGTCCATTCTGATACGAAGAACCTTGATTTTTCGGTATAACTTTCAGAAGGGCAAACTTGGGATATGTATGGTAATGAGACACTAGAAAGCCGATTATAAACATAGTGTGAGATGATATGAGTAGGTAAATGGAATAAAAGGGGGCGATACTGTGTTTAGTTATCTCAATAGGTAGAGGTCGACTAGGAATAAGTTTATAACATTAGGTCAATGTGATATGGGGTTTAATTGGTAGGGTTGTTTATTAGAATAATGTTTAATCCTGAGATATAAATTAATCATTTTATCAAACACTTAGTGACAGATTAAGCCTTAGGGACGAATAGTATAACGAGCGTAATATTAGGTTATCCATTTGAAACATACGTATCCGTTTGAGGTTATATATAGTAGAGTATAATAATAACTTAGGTTTAAGAATCATTGCATAAAGAGTCTGATTAGATTTATCAGATTCTTGAAAGAGATATGTATGGACTCGAACTTTATCAGTTGGTGAAGCATTGGAAATTATATCATAGGACTATCTACTTAAATAACTATCTCTTTTGTTGTATTCAATATAATCAGAGTATAAGAGTATCCACTTGAAGGATAACCAACTCCTCGAATTCCAGTATTATCACTACTTATTCCCACTATGGGGAATGTATATGACTGGGTATGAATGAATGCATTTGAAAATGAATAATATATGTTTCAAGTGATGTATCATTGTATGTTCTGTTCTTTATTGAGTGAAATTTGTTAACTTGTTATGTACGCATATTTATCGATTATTTGGTGATTGTTTGTGCCTGACTGACTATGTTTATGAATTGCTTTCTTCAATAAGGGTAGAAAACTGTATGAAATCCACGTTTAGCATGGGACTGGAGGTGAATGGAGTGACCTACCTTTGAAGAGAAGAAATTCTCTCAAGGGAGGTCAGAATGCAGAATCTGTCCTTTGAAAGAATGCAATATTGATTGATACTTTTCCGAGCGGTTTAAAGAGAGTACAATAAAGTCTCGTAAGTGGTAGTGAGACTCACGCCGGAACAATGTTCCTGGTCCATAGTGAGGTGTTGTCCCATTTTCTGATGAGGAGAAGTGACTACATTATCATCGAAAGGGAGGAAGATATTAGGGACTTTGTCAGAACGCTGTCTATAGTGAAGGGGGTTGTTGTTCGCCATGAGGTAAGGAGTGGTTGCCTAACCTTGTGTCGGGCAGGGTCACCTCATCTCCATGGTCAAGGCCTAACCAACCATGAGCATGTGAGATGGGGTCGTTCTACTCTGTTGACAGAAAACTGGTAAGGTCTCAGCATTGGAATCGGAGGGAGACGTGGTGAGGCTCAGTCCTAGAGCTCAGGATCTGAGATGCGATCCCTTTGATAGGATTACACCACCCCTCGACACAATAAACCTCTGTTAAGCAAAAAAGAGCAAATAAATGTTATGTCATTGTTATTTTGTATCTTCATTGTATTTGTTCTTGTGGTATTTTATTGTAACCATTGTTCTCATTGTTCGTGAAAGTTATCAGTTGATGTTTGTCTGTAGTGATATGATTGAATGGTTTGAATTTTTCATAAGCTTCCTTTACAGTTCAAACATCTCTTTGTAATATTACTTATTATTCGCACTATATTTATTCTTTATGATAGGAGAATGTCGTTTACATTTGTATTGTAAAAGTTTTGTGAAAACAAGGGGAAAACCCTGCGTACAGTAAAAATTGTCTATGAATTGTTTCTTCAATATTTGTTGTGATTTGACTGACATGATATGATATTTTGATCTTTGATGATCAGCTCAAGAAGGTTAATCCTCCTTGAGTACATTCTGATTAACACTCGGACATGAGTATTATAGATGTATTCGTACGATGCGTTATTGAGTCGGTTCTTATTTGAAGTAGTTAAGATCTAACCCCAAAATGGAGGGCTGACGGAGCCCTAAAAAATTGAGTCTTATTTTGAGTCTTGAAAATTATTTTGAGGGACACCAAAAGATGGGCCCTGCAACGAAAAGACACATGAGATATGTCATCTTCTGAGCTTCTTTTAAAATATGTATATTTTGCAGAAGGCACCGTTCACCATCCCAATAGGGTGAGTCTGAGATAAGATTAAAGGATCCCGAAATGAGATCGTTTGGAATTTGTTTATGTTCTGAAAAGATATCTTTTGCATCAATGGTATTGTGGAAGCTAAAAAAATTATATTTATTTTGGGTTTTCGACTCGTTTTACTTATTTTGAGAGATCCCCGAGACGTGTATCTGACCGCACTGTGATCGAGACGGGAAGACACGACCCCTGAGTGGCAACCTGACGATGCCCCTCGTTCATCCACTTCATGGCAACCTGACGATGATGCAAAATTGTTATTGTTGGTGATTTCATAAATTGTTTTTGGCGTATATTGGGATGCACATCGTTCATCCAATAAGTGGCAACCTGACGAGGGGAGAATTTTGTCTATGAATTTTTTGGTATATATTGAAATGAACATCGTTCATCCACTCGAGAAGGTCAGTCTGAGGGACTATATTACCAAGCCTATGGTGGAAAATTGGCATCGTTGGGACGTAACTCCCAGCGTTGGTTGCTGACCAAGTATAACCAGGCAGCGGACTTTCTGGTTTTGGCCTAGAGTTGAGACCTGAAGGGCGGCAATGCTAGCGAGGGAATCAACTCAGGTGGTTACTAGAGGGGTCGAGAGTCCGGTCTAGAAGCTGGGTAAAACCCAGGATATGAGGATTTACCCGTTATTGAGTAACCAATATGGGAACCACTGTTAATATAACAACAAAGTGGGCTGCAGATCTGGCCTGATCAACCGGACTGTGGTGGGTTTRGACCGAGACCGCCGATCCCCTCGCATTAGACTTCGGGCGGGACGGTAATATGGTTTAGGTTA